>JAOTQW010000029.1:9561953-9574783 GCA_026260075.1 Sisor rabdophorus | reverse complement strand
ACTCATTTCTAATCCTGTCCAACCTCGTCACTCCTAAAGAAAACCTCAACATCTTCCATTACTAAATGACTAAAATTACTAAATACGTTGTGTTGCCATGTGATTTTGGTGCATTTTGGCTTTGTTTCGTTGTTTGCATTGCATTCTAGCTTGTTGCATTATAAACTTCTTTTTGCTTTTTAAATGCTGTCATTTATTTCTGGGCTACTGTGAGAAGAGCTAGTTATGTGTAACTGGGGTACTTTAAAATACAGTATACATTACTGTTACTTGTTACTATTCAATTTCTATGTTTTTTGTAACATTAATAAGTGTCAAGGGTGGTGCAGTGGCGTAGTGGTTAGCACTGTTGCCTCACAACAAGAAGGACTTGGGTTTGATTCCCAGTCAAGGGGTCTTTTTTTGTGCGGAGTTTGCATGTTCTCCCGGCACTTGTGTGGGTTTACTATGGTTACTCCTGTTTTCTCCCAAAAACATGTACATTGGATCGACTGGTGACTCTAAATTGCTCATAGGAGTGAGTGTGACTATGTGTGGTTGTTCGTCTATGGGTGGCTCTGCGATGGACTGGTGACCTGTACAGGGTGTACCCCTGCCTCTTTCTTTAGGATATGCTGCAGCAGACCCCCACAACTCTGAGTTAGGGAATAATCAGGTACGGAAGATAAATGAATGAATGAATGAATGAATTTCCTCACTGTTCTATACACTATACATATGTATACACTATACATTACACTGTTACATTCATTTTGCACAAAACTCTTTTGGAATACTTTAAGAATCTGTGAGTTTTCAATCCATCCATCCATCCGCCTGTCTGTCTCTCTGTATCAATTTCTAGATTTGATTTCAGTCAAAAAGAGCTCTGAAGGTTGACTACAGTCGAACACCATCAGAGGGCTGAAATTCTGCAGAGCCTCACCCTCCAGGGATTACAGAGATTTTGAACGGTTCAGCAGTGTGACGTTTCGACACACAGCTCTAAATCTGTCTTGTTATAAAAAAGGATGGATCTACTGCACAAGCAGAAGATGCCTGATTATTTTAAAGCGCTGGGCTGTACACGTTACAGCCCGACTGCAGCAAAGGGCTGTAAAAGCTGTAGGCTGATGATTTTGCATGCGACTGGAATTATAGAGAGTGATATTTACAATCTCTTTATCGGCTCATAAAGAGAAGTTTAAGGGAACAAAGGTAATCACCAAACATCTAACATGCATTTTACAACCTGAGATCATGAGTTTAGGCAAGCGGTTAAGCACAGAAGGACTTAATTAGCAATGTGTTTCAAAACAGCTTTTTTACATGACCCAATCTGCACACCAGCCACAGTATCTGCCTGACAGTTCTTCAATTTGAATCCTTTCCCATTTCGCCTGGGAACATGTCAATTCAGAGGCTTCACAGCTTCCAAAGCTGTAATGGTGGAGTAATTAAAAAGGCTTGTGTGTACCTCTAAATAGCCTTGAATATGGGCGCATTTCGGTGCTGTTGCTTTGTGGCTGATAAGCAGAATTAGCAGCACCATAATCATTGTGACTACAGACGCTGATGCAGGGGACAGCGACTCTAAGGAAATAACTCACTAGAAACAGCAGCTTTCACATCCACAGCTGTTCATCCATATTAGACCGAAGGGTTGGGGGCCATCCTTCTTTTGTTTCAAGGATTAAGCAATGCATTTTATACTACTGAGTAGTTAAATCCATGAATCTGATCAGACATTTTGGACATCCCTGCACAGCATCAAACTCCATCGGACTGGTCCCACTATCCCATATGATGCGAGGTATGTATTCCTGAATCCTTTTCTCTGTTCTGGCACCAAGATGGTGGAATAAACTTCCTATTAATGCCCGAACAGCTACGTCACTATTTGTCTTCAAGAGAAGATTGATGACCCACTTCTCTCATCAATATACACTATATTGCCAGGGGTCACCTGACCATCAGATCCATATGTGGTTCCTGTTGCTGAAAGCATGGAAGCACACAGTTGTCTAGGATGATTTTGAGCGTTTTAGCATCACATTATTCCTTCACTGCAACTACGAGACTGGCACTCTTTTAGGCATGACAATGACCCTAGGCACAAAGCCCCTGATATGACATATTATGATCAACTAGCACGGGATGCAATGAAACATCAACTACACTTAATATTTGAAACAGAATAGCGGACATTTATCTCAAAGGCAAATGGAGAGTAAGTCTGGAGTAAGATAGTCTGTCCTAGATACACCAAGCGCCTCCATTTTCACACCCAATCACTCAGTTCCCCCCACTTCTCAATCTCCTGACCATTAATTAGTCACCCCTGCAGCTCATTCCCCACTCGCCTATACAGGAGAAATATCCACACTCAGTTAAACTGGTCTTAAATATGTCGTAACTACACTCACTGGCTAAAAGCTCTCTATCTCAGCCATCCCAGCCTTCTAAGCTCCTTTAAGAGAAACTGATCTTCTCATATAACCCTGCTTCAAGATTCAGTGTCCTCCACTCAGCTCCTGGAGCTGTGCTGCCTCTCGTTTCCTTCTCTCTGTGTTCTCAGACATACCAGTCTGGTAATTTTCTATAAGCGAACATTGCTTGGTGTTATCAATGAACGCACCTGTCTGGGTTTTGAGAACTCTGTTACACAGTCTTTTTTACTGTTCAGTTTTTTTTTCCTTATGACTACTGTGTTGCTTTTGTTTTTCATGTTTTCTGGATAACTAGAATAGATAGTAAATTGATAGCTAGAAAGAAACTCCTGCAATGTTTAGTCAGAAATGACTGGCACACCGTTGTTGTGTTTACAAGCAGAAGCAAGACGGAAAGTATTCTAAGAGATTGTAAGCGCCCTCTTTGAAATAATACTACTACTAATAATAATAATAATATAAAAATGTATTCAACACATATTCGTCTTTGTACTCTTAGGGTTTGAAATGTTTTTTTATCATTATTTATTTTTTAGGTATAAAAGACTAAATGTTCTTTATGTGCATGTTTGCTTTATGTTGCGATATTTATTTGTTTTGGTACCTTCATTCATCCATCTTCTATATCTATTATTCCCAAATTCGATGTGTGACAGGCTTCGCTGGAGACTACCCCAGGTCTCTGAAAGGGTAAAAGGCAGGAGGGGTACACCCTGGACGGGTCACCAGTCCATCACAAGGCCAAACAAATGATGGCTCACTCCTACGGACAATTAAGAATCACCAATCAACTTAACGTACGTTTTTGGAACTGTGGGAGGAAACCAGAATACCCAGAGTAAACCCACACAAGCATGTAGTTCTTGCAGCACACAGACAGACCACTGTCCAGGATTCAAACCCAGGACCTTCTTGCTGTAAGTCAACAGTGCTAACCACCAAGTCACCATGCTGCCCTTGCTTTAGTACATTTTGTTATCTGTAATTGCCCCTTTTCTCTTTACCCCCTACATCTTAAGAAAACTCACCCAGGTTTTCTGGTCTAACTGTGGCCTTTGCCAGAAGAGGCAGCTGAATAACATGGGCATTGCCTGTCTCTTGACTGGAGGCACTCAGCACCCTGCCAGTACAGCAGACTCCTCTCTAGCCTCTCATGCCTGCAGGGTTTGTGAGCACACTTGCTTGGCATCATTAGCCTCCACTTCCTGTGACACAATTTGTGTAAAGACAGAATACAAATGAAAGGTCAGGACAATAAAAAACACAGTTGAAACCCGGATGTTTGGGATCAGATTTGTTTTAATTGGATTTCAGCTCACATAAATAACAATGTTTATATATATTTGTATATTACAATTTCATATTTTATATATTTAACCCTATGATTTACATCCTTGTTTTTGCTAAAACTGATCGAGTAAAATGGAAAAATGATCAACACACCAGTGTTCGACCAACTAAATAAAAATTGAAAGAACGATGAAACCTTGTTTTTTTTTTCTTTTTATTGATGGAGATGTGATTAGGTTCAGTCTATACTTTTAAAATCATAGAAATGCACAGCTAATTGTAAACCTTATAAAAACCGCTGGATGTTTACTGATCACTTATGCTGCACCTTCTTCTTACAAAACAGTATAGATGATCGCTAGGAAGCAGTTCAAAAATTGGTCGGAGGACCCAGTTAGCCGCGGAATAACACTTTCTTTGATTACCTGTTATTCGACCACAATGGTTTCTGAACTGCCATCAAAAGTAAAAACAAACACCAAAAAACAGCATGTCACGATCTACATATATTGCTTTCGTGTTTATGGTCTGCCATGGCATTTTAACAATGAAGCTAAAAAAAAGAAAAAAAGTCAATCAAGCTGTAAAAAAAATTGAATCGACTGCCTGTTTATTGTGCAGCTACTGTATGTTTGCGATAGTATTAATAGCAACCTCACAGAAGACACAGGAGGGAATATTTCAGTGTAAAGCTTTGGGAAAAATAGAAAGCAGTAGCACTGCGATCAAATGCATGCTGTAGGATGTTAGCATAAAAAGCAAAATTGCCATGGAAGCAGGAAGAGCTGAGCAGCGACGGAGACAGAAAAATAAACCCCTACATGTAGTAGAGCAGCAGCATTGGAGTGCTATCAGTAGTATTTCTGCTCTCTGGGCTGCACACGGACAGCACAGTTAGATTGGACACCTATTTCTCCTTTAAGAAGGGGCTCAACTATAACACACTATTGCCGATATACATTTTCATGCTACACAGTATTTATTTTTTTGCCCGCAAGGTAGAAATGATTGTCTGTGACATTATTCTGTGACACCTCCCTGAATTCTGTCCTGGAAAAAGAAATCATCTATAACGTAAAAAAAAAACAGATCTTATCTTAATGTCCTGGTACGGTTTTCTTAGCACCCTTTCGAAAAACTGGGCACAGAAGCAATAAACGTTATAATTGGCCCCTCCTTTGGAATAATTATAGCAATAAATTCATATGCGAAAGAGACCACAGTATTCCATGAAGCCCTTTGGAGATTTTCCTTCACTGTAACGCTCATAGGAGTAGGTTCATTTGGTAAGATGGATTCAGTTTTGCAATAAAAGAAAAATACCATACAGATAAGCAGAGATTTGTTTCTAAAGTTAGCAGTTGCACTGCCATGCTTCTCCACAAAATACAGGCCGAGAAACCAATAGAGCGAATCAAATCACAGAGGAAATACATATCATGCGACAAAAAAAAAAAACCCTCACTAAAAAATGCTCCTTGTTCTCCCTGAATATGAAAGTGTGAGTTTCATCCCATGTTATTAAACGTTAACTTTAGTAGTAACGCCATATCTATAATCCCTTTTTATTATTAGTAGATTATTCCACTATATTAATATCCAAACAACGCTCAGCCCTGTCCGTATTCAAGTTTCTTCTTCTTCTTCTATTTTTTTTTTACATATGGGGCGCTTAAAAAGTGCTTTTAAGATTAATAGGAAAATTAACAAATAAAAGCAGTTATTAGTTGTGAATAATTTACATACTTTTTCTACTCTGTTAAAGATCGAGTTAAAATCCATCACTCATAATCTCACACTACTCAAAACTCTTGACCGCAATGAAATAGGAATAAATGGGCAGACACTTCAAACCCATGCTCCATCAGTTCCATCCACACCAACAACAATGTGGTAAAAAAAAAAGAAAACATGACTAAGCAGAGTGGACGAGCCAACCGCTTGGCCCTAAAGGAAAGGTTCTGGAACAATCTGTGTGAGCGTGTCAGTTGCAGCTCTTCATAGTCAGGCCATATGGAGACTCTTGCTGCCGACTGCATCCGTCCTGCTGCTCGGGGCAGTCCACAAAGTCAGGCACAGGCAGACCAGACAGGATCATCAACGATTTACTTGAAATCATGAAGGTAGGTGCGACAGGAAGCAGGAAGGAAATGTCGAAGGTGTGCAGGTGTTGTGAGTTCATGGCGTCGTAGAAGGAGAGTGTGTTGTTGTCGTAGTCCAGGAGCACTCCGAGTCTCCGCAACTGCAGCGACGCCTCCACCAGCATCTCTTTGCCATTGTATCGCACCAGAAAGTTGTTGTTGCAGCGGGAGAACACCCACGACGACGAATTCTTGCCATTCCATTCGTTCTTCGGGGCCGACTTGTACGCCACACCCACGTTGTACCTGCACAACATAAAGCATTGTGAATGTAACACAACTTTTTTATTTCATCCTCCAGTTTCAGTTTTAATCTGATTAAGTGTTTACATGTTCTTTCGATCTGATTCGGTCAATTCATTCTGCCCCAAACAACTGTGCACATTTTTGGTGTTTTTATTTGTAATGTATTATTGTTCTACATGTGCTTATACTTTTATCACAATAACATCATTAGGGTTTATGCAAGTGTAGCTATGGTTGTTATGTAAGTCAGTGAAAAAAATACATACAAGACAAAATCAAGAACTTACAAAATCAATAACTAAGGTTTACATTTTTTTTTTTGTGTAACACAGTTAAACACAGCTCAGACTGGAAAAATAGTACTATAGTTTCAAAACAGCGTCTTAGTCTCTGCCAGGTACATACTAACGCACCCCAGTGCGTGACCAGTTCTATGTTAACGGCAAAGTGTTTCTGTGCCACAGTAATTGTTCACTCACCATGTGGATGCTCCTAACAACACCTCCCAGTAATGGCAGCCACTGTCGATGAATACATTGCCAGCTGCCCCGTAAGAACCCGTACCACTAAAGCGCTCTGGTGTGTGGCTCTTTTTTAAAGAGCTTTCGTCCTTCTCCATGGTCAGGCAGTCGTTTGACAGGCGTAGCTTCTTGTGAGCTGTCTTTGGGTCCAGTTTAAAAGGCTGGCCTGTGGATGAGAATTGGACGTTTGAATCCAACAACAGCAGGATCATGTGACTGTCCAGAACAAAGTCAATCCAAGCCTTTTACAGATTCCATTACTCATATTTACACTATTTAGCAGAAGCTCTTGTCCAGAGTGAAGTACAAAAGTGCTATCAAACGGCTGTTACATACGATAGAATAAGCACGTGCATTGGTACCCTCTCACATTAAACACACCACTTATATTTAACCTTATATCACAGGTTTGCACTGTTATATATGTTTAATATATACAAATGTAGGATTAACTTTTACTCTGTAACAATTTTATGTTATGTGTATAACGAAAAAAGGTCCAAACAACAGAAACCTACACTTATTAAAAAAAAAAGATAAAAAGTTATTTAAATTACAGATTGGTGCCCTACTGGGTATGTATGGCACTGTTATGCTTTTGGCGATTGGACTTTATGATATCTTCGACTTTACTGCTTAAAAATGGCCTAAAGTGCGTCTTTAAAAAATCTGAGTATGTGAATTCACAGATGCATGTTCTGGTGGTGGTGTAGTGGTTGGTAGTTCGCCTCACAGCAGGGAGGTTTCAGGTTCTTCGAGTTCAGAAAAAAAAATGCAGGTATAGAAGATGAACGAATGAATATGTATGTACCATTACCATGAGCAGGCTCTGGTACTGACAGTCCCAAATCTGACTGAAAGCAAAACAGTGCTATAAAAATGTCAAGCAGAAACCAATGATTTGCTGGAGGACCTATGCTGCCCTGTACATCGTTCTTCATTATTCTCCAGTGCAGTTTGTGTCTCTTAATAACCAAACACCATAGTAACACCATAATTAACTGGTAAACCCAAGGAAAATGTGTACATTGAAAATTAGAAGGAGAGACCAGATATTTGGATGCAGAGGTTTCTCCTGAAGACCCTGTTTTCCAATTCTCAATTTTTTGAGCTGCGATTGGTCTTTTAACACAGGTTAGGCCTGATAATTCACTGACTTTCCCCGCTAATCCTGACATAATGTGTAACAGCACAGCACAGCGATCAGCTGGCATGTCTACTTTCACCCGCAGTGTGAATCAATGTGACTGGCTTTAAGGGATACCAGCAATGGGCTACTTCCAGCCAATTCCATTAATGTGCTCTTGTGATCGGCTTATGGTAGTGAACGCGGCCCTTCATAAACACACCTGCACGGCCTTGCCTCGCCTTTGGGGTTGCGACTAACAAGTGACAAAGCAATTATTGTATTCATACACGTAGACACGTGGCATGACAGAGCAAGAATAAATGAAGAAGGAGAGCTATAGCAAGTTATGACAAATGAACCACGCCTTTCATACAAAGAATTTGGAGTGAGCCTGTATAATAACTCCAGCATATTAGCTGGTGGTATTATGTAGATGACACAGTATGACACACTGTTAACTGATAAGTACATGTGCACAATGTAAACATACTGAAAAGAAATGTTTAGTAGGGCTATTAAAATATAGAGCTTTGGCATCGACATGGCAATGTGTACATTTACAATAATCACATGGATGTATAATGTCCAGTAGGGATTATTGTCAACTGCACACAAAAATTGAGTGAAGGATTAGCCCTTGCACATTGTTGTAATTTGATTTAAAGCATTTAGATCCAAGAAAACAATCGCAAATTTAATTGTGTAATAACCGTAAAGTGTTAAAAAGTTGCTGACATTCATTGCAATTGAACAGGTGCAAAGCAGACAAGGTGACTTTCGGATAATGAACAGCCTAACTATGCCATACATCTACATTCGATTAATCTGATTAAGATAAAACATGACAATTCATGTACAGCATCATCATCTGCAGTACTGCTGAGAAAACAGAACTGTCTGGACACAAACACAACCAAATCTTCAGACACACCAGAGAACTGTATCTAAATCCAAACATTACATCCGGCACCTTCCAACCTACAGCAAATAAACATTTTTTATTTATCTGTTTTTTCTTGTTTAAAAATATAGCCACATTTTTTTATTTACAATGCACCTTAAGCATTTTGCCCTGCTTTGGATTTTCCTCCCTCCCCTGTTCCCGTCCCACTCGCTCTATGTTTGCTCTTATTTATGCATATTTATGTAAATATTTGATTGTGTTGTTTAGTCACATAATGTGGTTGTAGATGAAGTTGTTCATGTGTAGGGAGTGACCCATCCCGGGACACATGGGCATGACATTTTACTAGAGGCTTAAGATATACTGCACTGGTCCTGTTGGGCCAGAATATAATTAAGCATTAACTCATGGGTAAGGTGTTGGACTAGTGTTCAGAAAATGCTGGGTTCAATACAATTCGCACCACCTATTTGCCACTGCTGGGCCCTTAACTGCTCAGTTAGATAAAACGAAGATCAGAACAAAATGACTAAACAAACTAAATGTAATTGCTTATTTTTATGATTCATCATAGCCCCTGGACAGCACAATGGCCTAGTGGCTACTCTGGTTTCCTCCCACAGTCCAAAAACATGTATATTAGGTTAAGTGGTGAATCTTAATTGGCCATAAGAGTAAGTGAATGTGGGTGTGTTGTCGTTCGTCTGTGATGGACTGGCGAATGTTTAGGGGTGGTCAAGCTTCTATTTCATTGCGTTCTACTGAAATATTTTTAAGGACATCCTGTCAAGATGTATTAAAGTCGGACATAGGTGATGCAGCTGGTAATTGCACTGTGTCTGATTGCAACACAACCAAAATGGGTGAGAGAATCAGAAGCACACCCAATTTTTTGCCCCTAGGGTCTCTTTGCTTCCCAGTAGCTGCTAAAAAAGTTGTGTAAAAAATTAAAGCCATTTGTGCCGCATTTAGGAACAGCTTCTTCCTGACAGCCTGCTGTTCCACACCACCTCCATCAATGAAGCATGCTTTGAATTCCTCTGTTTACTTACATATCACAATAGCACTGGTACTACAGTGTATTCTGCCCCCCCCACACCCCTACACATGATATAACTAGGTATAAAGTTTAAATACCCACTGTGAATGCCAGTACATCACTACACACACCCCCATACACGTAGCTCCTGGTACTGTTAGCATGACTTGACTTTAATGATGCAGTCACCAGCAGCTCTACTCCGGGATAATTATAGGCAGCTGATCACGCTAAGACTAAGCAAACACAAAAGACGAACAGCGTTTTGTCTGAATTCTTTGGCTCTGAACCTCTTAATCAAATACAAAGCGCTTCTGGTAATGAATTCTAATGGCAGTGCTGCTTTTTAGATGAAGCTATTGTTTTCTCGTGCGAGGGTGTAGATGTACGAGACAGAGAAAGAGAAAAAAATATGCGAGACAAAACAAAAGAACAAGAGGCACCAGAGCCGTGACCAGACTACAGAGTCGGAAAAGTGTTCCTAAAAAACACACCTGCTGAGTAACATGACCCTTACCGAAAGATTCCCACAACGGACATTAACTCCCTCTCTGTCTTTAGCACGTATACTGTGTGCTGAGTAAACACTGAGAACACAAGCCGACACAACAGCAATCTAGACAGCCTGTGATTAAGCAGACAAACAAGGCAAAAGTGAGATGTGGAGTGTGAGTGTCGCACCTCGGACAGAGGCAAAGGGAAAATGTCTGTATGTTACTCCTAAAGCACCTCCAAACAGCACAAAGCCTTTTATCCAATCAAATGTTAATCAAATCTAGATTTTGTAGGCGCCTGTACAATAATTAAGATGTAGAGGTGTGACCATGCACATCTGGATACAAACACACAGGCTGCACAAGGGTTATCACTTGAATTCAACTAAGCAAATAGGTAAGCGCTTTTTATTGGATAATTATCGCTTAAATGATTCAGTGATGATTCATTCAATGATTCAGTTGTCAACAAGTTATTATTTCTTAAACCACCAGATGTTATGTTGTTTCAGAAGGGTCAACTTATTGGCATGCATCAAACAAAGAAAAGATCCAAGATTGCTGAAACTGCTTAAACATTTGTTAAAATCATTCATTTATCTTTTAGACCTTTTATTCCCTAGATCCGGTCGGCTGGAGCCTAACCAAGCTCTCTAAGGGCAGAAATCCAGGAATGGTACACACTAAACAGGGCCACACACATCCAAACTACCTTACAAACCTGTTTTTAGGCTGTGGGAGGAAACCTGAGTACCTGGAGTAAAACCACATGCAAACATTCAAACTCACTGAGAAAGACCGCTTGCACAGAAAGACCCCTTGCCTGAACCTGAGACCTTCTTACTGTAAGGTGACAATGCTGCCCTTGGTGAAATCAAATCGTACCATAAAAAAAAAACAAGGTTAAAGTAAAAGCCTTTTACGGAAGACAAGGTACTGCGACTAAACATCTGTCTATCCTTAAAAAAACCACTCATCTGTAAGACTAATTAAGTCGAGTCCAGACTCTGATGAGTCCAGATTCACCCTGTTCCAGAGTGATGAGTGCATCAGGAAAAGAGGTCCTTAAAGTGATGAACACACCATGCCTCCAGGTTCAGCAACATTATGAGGTCAGCTGACTACCTGAGTTCATTAAATGACCAAGAATATTTTCCTTCCTGATGTCACAGGCATATTTTAATGACAATGCTAGGATTGTGAAAAAGTGATTCAGGAAACATGAGTGCATCATTGTCGTGCATGGCCACTACACAGTCCAGACCTTAACCTTATTGAGTATCTTTGGGAGGTGCCAGAGTGACCGACTCTTTCATTGTCAATACAAGTTTGGGCAAAAAAAAGAAATGCAACACTGAATGGGAATAAATGACATTGCAGAAGCATTGGAACCGATGGCCTGACAAATATGTGCTGTAATCAAAGGTCCGACATGAGTGTGTATTTTCTTTTTTTTTGGAACGAGCAGTGTGTTACCATGAGCAGGCTCGGCTGCTTTCAACTGATGAAACTGTGATGACGCCTCTGCGTGACAGATGTACATTTAGTAATTTACTTGCACGTTTTAACGGATCGGTCAGCGCCCTGAGCCGGCAGATTTTTCCCAATGGAATTCAAAGCAGTCTTTTATTAGCGGCGGTGTGTAAATCCTATTAATCATACCAAGTGTGTGTTTACAAAAAAAAAAAAAAAGAAAGATTAGCATATATATAGTGAGAGGGATTTAAAGAGAGTCTTGTATGAACGTGTGTATCTTTCACTCACTATACTATGAGGAGGACTTACTGTTGGTTTTGAGGCGTGCTGGCTCACTGTTCCGACTGCCAGCTTGGTTGATTGCCTTGACAAAGAATATATAGCGGGTACCGCTCTGAAGGCCGTGCACGGTGTAATGATTCTGCTTAATGTTGGGCACAATCATCCAACTGTCCACTGAATTGTAGAGACCTATAGAGCAAGAGAGGGAGAGAGAGAGAGAGAATAAATAAGACAGACAGACAAAATATGTTCTTAACAAAAATAATTTCATATCATCCGAATCACACATAGGAGGGAAAATCCATCATGCTGAAGCAGGTGATAATGCCACCTGTTTGCACATTTACATGTTTATTTTTTTATGTGTAACCTATATAATCGATCTGGCCCTTATGGAGAGCCAGGAGAGTCAGCATAGGGCTGTGTTCCCAAAGCCTGTTCATATAAAGCAACGATTTATATGCAGCATCTCCAGGGAATGTTTGTGCACAGGCATGAATCTGACTGTCAATATTCCCAGTGTGTAAGTTAAGGATCTGCTTCCCTCCCACTGAACAGTCACAATGCGTCACTCACAGAGGCCAAATTAACACTGTTAAAACACAACAAAAAACCTGGATTGAAGCCCCACCACTGCCAAAAAGCAGAAAGACCTGGGTTCAACCCCCACCTACAAGTCTGCTGCTGCTGGCTCCTTGAGCAAGGCACTGTATCATAGCTAAACCTGCACTCTGACCCCTCATCCTTCCAAGATGGGATATTCATTCATTCATTCATTCATTCATCTTCTATACCCGCTCATTCACAAACTTTTCGGGGTCACAGGGGTCTGCTGGAGCCTATCCCAGCGCACAAAGGGTGAGAGGCAGGGGGTACACC
>JAOTQW010000029.1:9474427-9488376 GCA_026260075.1 Sisor rabdophorus | reverse complement strand
TGGGCTCCAGCAGAATAAGCGGGTATACAAGATGAATGAGTGAATGTTTCATTGGGTGACCTTTTTTTTCTGCTGTAGCTATTGATGCAGATGGTGATTGAACATGAGGGTGTGACAACAGAACAAAGGGCTCGCAGTGTTGCAGTGCTCATGAGCTTTACAAGCATTGGACAGTGTTTTCATTGATTTAATGTTTCCTCATAGACTTTAAGCATCAGCTGAAAATGCATACTTGGTAAAGTTAGAAGATGAATCTAGATAGATCCAGCGGAAAGACAGAAGATTCAAGCATTTTAGCAATCACGTTTTTTCTCAAATATCACTCAATATTCAATAAAACTTGGACACTGCATGTTTGTAAGTGACTAATTCTGATTTTCAATATGGAATAGATGGGATATGTGAGCAGGAAGAGACACAGTAAAATCAAATTTTTAATTGTTTTATTTGTTCATGGAAATAATAATATGAATTAGATGTGGTTAGCACAGTCGAAAGGGGTCTTTCTGTGCTGAGTGTGCATGTTCTTGTATGGGTTTATTTGGGTACTCTGGTTTTCCCCCACAGTCCAAAAACATCTATTTGGTTGATTGGTGATTCTAATGTTTGTGGTTGTTTGTCTATGTGTGGCCCTACGATCGAATGCGACCTGTCCAGGGTGTACCTCTGCCTCGGAAGCTATGTGCGCTGGGATAGGCTCCAGCAGACCCCGGTGATCAAGGGATCAAGTGGGTAAGAAGATAAATTAATGAATTAATGAATTAATTAATTAATTTAATGTATACATTAGACAAATCAGAATGTTATTATATAAGCGATGTTGGCGCATGACGTCACCTCATGCGGACACCAATTTGAGATATACAGATTACATAACTTGAGCCAACTGTGTATTTTGATATCTATTAATTTAGTTTAATTAAGGTCAGTGAATAAATGTTAAAAAAGGCATATATCTTTACAAAATTAAAATCATCAGGATCTGCTGTAGAAAATATAGCCTTACACAAATAAATAATTAAAAATAAATAATCAAACGTATTTGGACATTTGGCCATCACATAGATGTATTATGTAAACATCCCACTCAACATTTGATCTTATACTTACATACATCTTACCTCATAATTTAGGTAATGAATCAATTGACTTGGTACGTAATTTTTAAATTTTATTTAAGACATGGTGTTTATTTAGAGTACTTAAGTTTACTTAACTTGATGTTCTGTTCAAGCATGTAAAATGGCCCGCCATTTGTGATAAACCATTAGTTGTAAATAATAGTTAGCTCTTTTGTAAGTCCAATTACATTAAAGGAGGACCAGTTTTGTGCTTGTTTTTGTGAACAATAACACAACAGAACAATAATGATTCAAAATGTGGGTGCATTAAACTTTCTAGACATTTGCATGCTTTTAACCTTGTGACAACAGTCTGATAACACACCTGTGAGGGTAGGGGTGATGTGTCCACAAACTTTTGGTTATATAGCTCACATACACCTTTTTATGGTTTAGTTATTTCTTTCGGACTATTTTTAAAGAGAAGGCAACACAATAGCTTAGTGGTTAGCACTGTTGCCTCACAGCAAGAAAACCCAGTTCCGGGCATTTCTGTTTCTGCATGCGTTTACCCTAAGTACTTTGGTTTCCTGCCACAGTCCAAAAACATGCACGTTAGGTTGATTTTGGTGGTTCTAAATTGCATATAGGAGTAAGTGTGTGTGTGTGTGTGTGGGGCCCTGTGATGGACTGGTGACCTGTCCAAAGTGTACCCCTTCTGCCTTTCATCCTTTCAAAAAGCTGGGATAGACTTCAGGAGACCCTGTAACCTCAAATTAGGGAATAAGAGGGTATTGAATATGAAAAAATGAATAAATAAATTAATGAATTTTTTTAGCTTTTTAAATACTCAAGTCTGTAACTGATTGTCTTAAAAAAAAGTTATCTATTTCTAAAATATTTCAACTAATTTGGAATTGGATTAGACTGTCTGTAGTATTTTTGCTTCGTATTAACTCTCACCAGCGTCTTTGACTGATTGTTTTGTACGCCACTCTGGATAATAGCGTAATGAATAATATTACGTTGGCTTTGTTCTTGGGTCATTTAACTTCTAATGTCTTTGAAAGAAAAAAATATATGTTTAAACTTTTATGAATTCCGAATGACTATACACTAATCATAGATTTTTAAAGTTCCTGGTTACACAATTGCAGTTAATTATACAGTGTACGATAAAAGAGACTTGATTACAATTCCACAATTTGATTTGGCTCTTGAATGTTCTTTCTTTCAAGGTTTATGTAAATGTACAATTGAATTGTATAGAATTATGTTTTAATTCAAGGCTGCACGGCGGCTTAGTGGTTAGCACTGTTGCCTCATATAAAAAGGGTCCTGTGCTTAATGCCTGGGTGGGGGGGCTTTCTGTGTGGAGTTTGTATGTTCGCCCAATTCTTGTGTGGGTTTACTTCGGTTTCCTCCCATTTGCCATAGAAATAACTGTCCTGCCTTTTCCTTTTAGAAGACATCCGTGTCCACGAATTGGGGAATAAGCAGGTAGAGATGGATAGTTGATTGAATGATTGTTTCCTTTATACATTTCATTCATTCATCCATCCATCCATCCATTCATTCATTCATTCATTCATCTTAGATACCGCTTATTTCCTAACTCAGTGTCCCGGAAGTCTGCTGGGCCACACATAGACAAACAACCACTTACACCCACATTCACTCCTATATGCAATTTAGAGTCACCAATTTAACCTAATGTACCGGAGAAAACCTACACAAGCGCAAACCTATGCAAGCCCCTTTTCTGGTTATCAAACCCAGGAGCTTTTTGAGTTCATAAGTTTACATAATGATAAGGATGATAATATTAATGAAATATTACTTAAATTCTTCATAGCTGGCTGATTTGAGAAAACAGCACTAAAGTTCATTAATTTAAAAAAACCTTTAAACTGCAATACTTTATTTTTCATAAGGTCAGTACTTGCTTTCAAATAACGTTGATGCAAAATGTTGCCTGTCTTGTTCCACTTAATCATTTATACGGCAGTGCAACAGGTTAAGGTTATTATTATAACTTGAACAAATTTGTTTATAGGCTTTTACATTCCAAATTGTTATGCTGTGAACATATTTCATAGGCTTTTGAGTTTCTCTCTTCCTCTTTTATTTTCATATACACTTTTCTGTCAGTTCAGTGTGACCTTCCTTCCATGCACTTGTCAGTTTGAGTAGCTACGGATTTACACCCGGCTCGCTTGCTCACTCTATTTTTACTTTATGCACTTGATACTCGGCACTGCAGAAAATTAATGAGTTCCAGTTTCATCTATTAGCAAATCTTCAGCTGTTTCATGTCCTACACGATGCCAGAGCAATTGATTGCTAATTCAAGCTCTGACCGACATTAATCCTTCAGCAAATTGGAAGCCCAGGGGCACTAATTCACCACAAAGGCAGTGGCTATTTGCATCTCCAAACAGAACCTGCAGTGATCTATGGTGGCCACATGACATCCTGGAGCATGATTAATTCCCCCCACAGCAAAGGACACACTGGAAGAAATAAAGCAGCAAAATCAATACCTCTTTTATTGATAGTTTTTGCCAAATAAATCTGACATTTAACTGTTATCACAGGGAGGAAAATATAACTCTTCAACAACTGGGGTATACTTTCAGAAAGGGCAGGAAAAGAACGGGAAAAAAACAGGAGGACATCCATCAAATTATAGACTTCTGCGTTTTCTGTTGTAGTGTTCTATTTGCTGAGCTAAAAAGTGTCTGAAATCAGGTTTCCGAAGGAGAAAGGACTCGACTTCCATTCTTGGCAGTAATGCCTTCCAGGTAACATTAAGCCATCACATCCGCAGCAGCGGCACACTGCTTTGTTGAGAGTGAACACTGCGTAGGCCGATGATTTGGCTTGGCTTAACAAGGGGAAAAAAGTTAGCCTACGGCTCTCAGGTTTTAGCTGCGGACAACAACCTCACGTAAAATAGAAGCTCTCTTTTCTAGTTTGCAAACGCTATTGTGCTTATCAGCTACATAATATCCCCCCGTCTCATTTGCTTTGTAGTCTTTCCCCTTATCTTTACTCCCCAAACTACTCGCATCACTATCCTGCTGTAGGATTGGACAGCAAGCTCTGGAGAACATGTTGTGCCAGGATGAATCAATATGCAGTATTCTGTGCACAAAGCTAAGCTGACGGCTAAGACTCCTAGAAAGCAGTGTGTGTGTGACCTTTGGAGAATACAACCTGAAACATCCCCTAACACCGCCAAGTTAATGCTGACAACCCACTGTGCCTGTTCTTAGGGATCATTTATTTTCTCGGACAGTACCAATTGCAGAAAAGGGGTTGTACTAGTAAACAAAGTCAGGTCCATCAATTCCAAAAACCCCACTGGGTCACTCTGATGACTTCTTTCCATTCTGCCATCCCCACTTCCTTTCACATTGGTATTGTGGTCTATTAGTGGCTAACCAAAGGTTATTCAAAGAACACCAAGGATGTCTCCTTGAATTGCTGTCTTGCTAAAAATCACTTTTCCAGAGTGCACTCCAGCATCTTGCATTAGCCAGCTTTCAATTACAGCCAATAGCTCATCTACATACTGCACCGGGCAGAATTTGTTCCCTCAGCCTCTGCTATTACACAGCGGACCTGACAGGAAATCTATACACGTCCGCTGCAGCCATTTAGCTCCCACTTCTCTATTTGCAGCGTGAACTTGTGTGTCGTTTCTTTTGTGAAACTCATGATAAATACTTTAAAGCAGAAAGCCAAGGTTACTGCTCCAGATGAGGCTGTCAAAACATTCAAAAGATGTATGTGCTAAATCAAGTTCTAAATGTGCTTAATGCGTAATACTGTTTCTGTTTGTGGCCCTTTCCTGGACAAAAGCACTCGGTTTATTATGGCATGTCTTCATATTGCCAGCGACTCACATAGTCTTTTAGAGAAGGCATTTCGAGTCAGAAAACGTTTCAATGCCTGCACATGCAGACATCGATCAACAGGGGGCAATGTGACATACTGGATGGAGCGCTGTGTCTCTCTTTTTTGTCCTCTAACAGGCTCAGTCCTCTTGTTCAAAGGCAAAAAAGACTGCATTGCATTTAGGGCAATTGTGTAGCAACAGCAGGATGAAATGCCTGTGGATTTACAGCAGTTTGTGGCAGTCTGCATGGTATGCCTCAACTTTATTTGGACAACCTGCTTTCCATGTACAATTAACGCTGATACAATTACTATTCTTCATGTATGCAGGCATACATAAATACAAACTGGGGCAGGCTGTGTGTAGAAAGTATTTGTGCAAACTGTCTGCATTAGTACTGGTACTGTAATGAATAGCTCTCATTGCTCACTTCAAGGACAATCGAATTCATATTCATGCTTGTTTTTACTCCCTTTACTGTTCGCTTGATTTGGCAGATAATTAGCACAAGGAAGACTTCTGGCAGGCTGCTCCCCACTAATTTTTGCACTGAATTAGCAGCCCAAAAAAAAGATTTAACAGATTATCACTTGTCATTATGCAGAGCGATAATATTTTTCCTACAAAGAAAAAACTTTAGATATTAGAAATATTGATCAATAATGTAAGAGTAGAAGAATTTAAAAAAGAATTCAAGGTATTTAAGCTTCGAGGCTATGGTCAGTGCACTTGTTCATCCCTAATACAGCATTCCTGGAGCAAAACAAGTGAGGGCCTTGCTTAGGGGCCCAGTGGTTGTGCTAAGGCCGATTAACCGAAGCCTTAAATATTTGAGCAAAACCTGTACTCTTATAACTATTATTTACAATTATTTTATGAGTTAGTGGCGGTGCCAAGGTGAAATGGTTTTATATCTTAATGTGGAATATGGGAGAAATATCTCAACTTGTGCAGTTTAGTTGATCCTTATGATTAAAGTAACCCAACAAATAAAGTCCTTTATTAGGTTTAGGCTATGGTTGGATTTGGTCTAGGTGCCATCTCAGCATTACTTTAATCTGCTACATTAATAATTATAATTATATTCCCACCATGGTAGCAAGTTAATTGTGTGTGAGCTTGTGTGTGCTAGCTTTAGACTGGTCAGCAGCCACACTTAAACCACTTCTTACCAAGTTATTACATTCTCCCATGTGACAGCAAGCGTACAAAGGAACTGTGAGAGTCGAGATGCAATTAGCGTCTGGTTTTTGCATGCAAATTGAATTACTTGTTTCTGTGGGACCTTAAGACCTCACAGACATAGGCTATTCCCTGCTTCTCCCTGAAGCAATGTGGGTCTGGCAGCATTAACATTTGATAAGAGGAGTCGTTTACAAGTCCCAGCTGCCTTCCAGACGCAGACTGTGACCTTTCAAACCACTGTAAATCTCAGACCTTTAAGACGTACGCTGTTCTTGTCTAGGCCATCAGAACGTTTCCTTTATTCGACCACCATCACAGAGGGCTTTTTTTCTTTATTGCTGTATTGTTTGCCTTTGTTTAGATAAGTCTTGCCATAATAGGATTACTTTTCTGGACAAATCCACAAGAAAACTCCTGCTGCAAACAAATATTACTAATGCGATGCTATTTCTGGTATGATAAATTTGTTGGTGATAGATTATTAGGTTACATCTTGCGACTGCATTTGTTTGCCTTTGTACTGTTGCTGTGGAATCTGTCTCTTGTCAAGGAGAGGGTTCTTGTAGTAGATCTTATAAAGAACATTAGAAAGCTCATTGCGGTGATTGATTTTTATAACTGGCCAGTTGTAGATCATCCTCAGGCAAATCCTGTTTAATCTAATTGGAGTACATTGTAAAACCCTTACAGAAGTGAGAAAATAAGGAAGAAAGCGCGAGAGAGAGAGAGAGAGAGACAGAGAGAGAGAGCGTGCAGGAATAAACAGGACCGTGTCTGAGCCCCTAGCAAAAAGTTGGAATTTCAATAAGCAAATAATAGAAGCTAACTAAAAAGGTGAAAAGAACATTGCAGCAGCAAAGCATGAAGGTGTGACCGATACTCATTTACAACATGATAACTTTTCAAGTTAATTAGGAATATAAGCAGTCACATGCTGATTCTGGGAATGTGCTAGATGCAATTAAAAATAAAATAGCACAATGCAAGCATTAAAGTTATTACTGTTGTAGAAATATATAGACATACTAATTCATTAATAAATAAGTGAACTTAAGATGCCACTTGCCCTTTTTTGAACACCACATCATGATAGTATTGCTGCTGCTGATAAATTGTTTCAGTCAGAAAAGCTTAAGCGTAAAATTACATTTGCCTGACTTGAAAGTAAAATGCAAACAAAACTATTTTTTTACTTGTTGTTCACAGAATGAACCTGTACCACACATTTGCATTATTGTATTTATCTTTGTCTGTAGCCTGAACATGTAAGTTCTACCCACTCAGACAAATAATAAACAGGTTATGACATCAGCAGTTGAAACTGTCAATGTTGAGAGATGCCCAGTCACTGTCCTTTTTCCTTTTTTATTCATATGTTGGCAAAGTGGAATCATTTGAACGGCTGTTTAAGATACAGAAGATATTCTGTATCTGATAGAAATACATAAAATAAAAATGTTCATAGCCAATAGAATTTTTACTTTGGTCCTAAATGTTAAAAATGAATGACTTAAAATCGTGTCATTTCGAAGGTTTCATTAGTGTACTGTATTCCAGTGGCACCTACTGTACTCAGGAAAATGTATTTCACCATATCACCTTGACAGGTATTGACTGTAGCCATCAGTTCATTCATTACTGGCTGTTTTATCCTTTTGTGTCATGGTGGATCCGGCTTCTGTCAAGGGGATACTGGGATACATGGGATGCAGCCTGGATGGGATTTAAGTCTATCACAAAGAACCTCACAGTAACACACTCATTGACACCCAGGGTTAAGCAATTAAGCATGGCCAATCCATCTCCTGTCATGTTCTGGGGAGTTGGGACTAAACCCACAATGCCATAGAGAAAATGTGTGAAACTTTAATCTTTCCATTGCAGCAGAAACAGGTGTGATAGTCATGCATAGCCAAAGGTTTATAAGGTGCAGACGTGTTACAGCCTATAACAGTCAGAAACTGGGCACACACAAAGGACTAAAGCTTAATTGGCATTTGTTCATGGCATAAAAAGCTAAGTGTACATCTTCATCAGAGTTCAGCAAAGTGTGTAATATTGTGGTCAAAAAGAAAAGACTGTGTTTAATTGCACATGTTCCAGCACAGCACCCCACTACACATGAGCAATGCCAGCGACTCTGCTGTGCTAAAAATTATCCACCATCTAAATAACGGCTGGATTACAGAGATCCTCTTTCTCCACTGATAGACAGGATGTTAAAGGGGAAGATTATTTCTACAGTACAAGCAGCATACAGTGATCATGTGCACATACTGTATGATTTTCTAATAAAACAGACAAGTAAATGTTCCCACTTAAAGATTATTGTAAGAAATCTTCTGTGGCAAAATATGAGATCCAAAGGTGCTTTTTTTTCCATTGCGTAAAAAAACCAAACACAAACTCAACTTGACTTAGCTTTAATGTGGTTGTTAGCATAAAAAGACAGGGCAACACAAAGATATAAATACTCAATAAACACGAAATAAACAAGACACACATGAAATTAATCAAAAACACATGACAAAAAAAACAAAAACAATAAACATGACACTAGGACATGGAAAATGACATAATTAGAACACATAGGAAACAAAGATCACAAGATGGGACAGACCAGAAAGTAAACACATCATTAAACATAAATTTGACTAGGATTAATTTAGCTAGCTAGTATAGCTTATCTTAGCTATATATTTTGAATATTTTTCAAAATTCAAAATGATGGCTAAATCTAATATATATTATCAAAAATACCTGCTACTAAAAAACATATGGTGAGTTGTTGGATGGAAAGCATTTTGTAGGAAGGCCCAGGAAACGCTTTAGGAAACATCTCAAGGAGCCCATGCAATGTCTGCAGATTCCAACCTTGCCATTGATCAGATGCCATGGCACAGCTTGATTTGCAAAGGTGCCAAAGCTGCTGAGAAACATCGTTTAGCTGAAGCCAAATCTATAAGGTAGGCCTTCAGCATTATTTTCCCGATATGTGGGAGAGTCCTCCCCACCCGAATAGGCCTTATCAGCACTATCATAAGAAATGAATAAAAAATAATCTCAATGAACGGATGTCGTCATCAGGGTAGACATCCTTATCCAGAGCTTTTTTAACAACAATCAGGGATTTAGGACCTTGCTCAGGGGCCCAGTGATGGCAACTGAAAAGAATTCAACCAAGTAAACACAGTAACCACTGCACTACCACTTTCCTAATCTAATTGAATAACTCATCTGATTATCCAATCATCTAGTCAAGTGACAGAAGTACAATGCATGCAATCATGCAGCTAAGAGTTTACTTTTACACCCAACGTTAGAAAGTGATCCCAGTAAGATGGCATGAATGTTAGTGCCAGATGAGTTGGTGTGAGAATTTTAAAAACGGCTGATCTCCTGGGATATCATGCACAGCTGTACCTAGTGTTGTAACAAAATGACACGCCACGAGTAGCAGTTCTACAGGCAGACATGTCGTTGATAAGAGAGGTCAGAAGAGAATAGCCAGACTGGTTCGAGCTGACAGAAAGGTGCATAGTAACACAAATATTCACTTTTTACCACCATGGAGAGCAGAAAGCTATTGTTAATTTTGAGGTTGATGGGCTATGACAGGTTTGCCTGTCAGTTTAAAACAGGAATAGTAGGCACAGGTTGAACTGGACAGATAATGAAAAATACTTGTTATACTTAAATTTAACCGCTTGAATGTGATCTTTATTTTTATGGAATTCACCTTATTAATCATCTATTAATTTTATTGCTTTCCCAGCTTTTTGACAGGCTGAAACATGTCTCTTAAACATGAAACCTGACTAGCAGTTGCTTTGTTTGCTTAGCTATTTGCTATTTTGTTTTCTTTTCTGCTGCCTTGCTTGACTGTTGGTTTTACCTTGTCAAACACTATTGTACTAAACTCCTACAGGAGATTCTTTGGTCTACTGCCAAACAAATGACTATTACTATGACATATTTGCTGTTTCCCCTCTGCGGATGGATGTGGTGTTATTGGACTGAGCACCACAAGGACAAAGCAAAAACCAAAGGATTTGTCCAACAAGCTTTGAACACACACAGAGAGTCATAGTGACACTAGAGTTCTAATGTAAGGTCTGTTTTCAAAAACACAGCTGAGACACAAAGACTGTCTACAAAATTTATTACAACTACAAAGAGTACGTGGTAATGCATAATTCATAAACTACATTGTATCTGTATGTGGTTGAAAAAAGGATTGTAGCATAAGATATTCTATGGACTGCCACTAAAATATTTTTTGGGGGGGGAGGGACGGGGGACACAATAATTCTTAGGCTGGGAGGGAAGTCACACGTTCATAATAAATGATATATCACCAGTCCCTGGCATCAGACATTTAGGAGAACGCCTTATCCAAGAGCAGGAAAGATAATACTAATGGGAATAGTTTGATATATGAGACTCGATAGGTGTGATGAAGGAGGATTTGGAAGGGATATAGCTAGATAGTGACATGACATAATCTGTTCTCCTTCATATTGAGACGGCAGTACTCTAAGCCTGCTCTGATGGGCACAAAGCTCAGACAGCAGAACACACTAGAGATCTAAAGCCCAGCTGCGTGTACAGCATCAGAGACTGCCTGACATGCAATGTAGAGATGAGCATAATCACCTTGTCATAAAACAGCAATAAGGCTAGTATGAGAAGTCATCTATAGACTATTCTGTCTGCAAATCAGTAAGAGGCTTTTTACATTTTAGTTGACTGCATGGCAAATTTGAATGAAAATAAGCAGTAGGAAACATATTAAAAATAATGTGAAAATATCCTAATTTCCTCAATAAAGGGTTGTTGGAGGCTTCTCTCCATCGATTTTTTTTTACTGGCAATATACATCACAAGTCTGTAAGTTGAACATCACTGTGGGTTGGAGATTCTTGGATCCTTCCTCTAAAACTTTTTTTGTTGTGTTAAAAAACCATCATAGCTTCAAGCCCCCACATTAGTCTAATATGGTCAGATCCCTTGACAGCTACTACCATTGGCAAAATGCTGAGTGTGTGAACAAAGCTAACTAAAAACAGTAAGCAAAAAGATGCTCAGCTCCAGCTTCCTAGGCAACTTTGCTTGAGAAACAGCTCAACGAGTCTTTTGTGCCAGCTTCTTTTCGACATGAGGCATCTCCAACCGCAGTGAAGCCAATTAGAGCTGTGTTCTTGAAAGAGCAGCAATTATTCTTTTGCACGACATGCATGGCTTCTTACGTTCCACCCATTATTATCTCAGGCTCCCCCCCTGTGAGGACGTGGCAAACTGTTCACGCATCCCGACTCCCGCAAGCTTCACTGAGCCTGGCTGTCCAATGCTGCAGTCTGATGCTGACAGGGCATGGCTAAAATAGTGCACAGAATAAAGGCATGCAGGCGAACTGCGCCAATGAAAGTGCTGGTTTCAATCATAGCCCCCTGCTTACTTGCCAACGATGTCTCATTCAAATACGTGGTAATTGCTTGTCTAATGTCAGAGCACAAAAATATCAGCCGATTGGTGAGGTCATGGAATGGGGCTTAAATGTGCTGCTGCTTTTCTAATCTGACGTCGAGGGTGTTTTGTGTTGACCATTAGTAGGGCATGAAAACTCACAGAAGAAAAGCTATCATTAAAACACTCCATGAATAGATTATTGCAATGAGAAGGGCCATAATAAGCTTTGTCCAAGCTTGCACGTTACTCTGCTGTGGCAATTATAAGTCACTGTAGGAGGTCCTATGGCACAGCTTTTGGAGCTCTATCTGCTGCAGGAGCTTACTCTCCTGTGGCACTCATATTTCCTATATGCAGAATGATTTTATGCTGTAGCTTACCTGTGATAACAATTCTCCCAAATGTAAAGCAGAGTGTTAATGCGGGATACATCCCTGTGAATCAATCAGATTTAGCATTATGGACCAATTTGTCTTGAATGAAGCAACCATGTGGAATTCGTAATTCTTGTTCTAATAAGATTTCTTCTCCAAGCTCCTCAGATCTCGGATTTCATTCCTCATATTCTTCTATCCAATTTCTGCCGAGAATTTTCTTGTGTATAGTCTGTATTCATCAATAAAACTGGCTTTTTTGCCCATGTTGAGGTTATGAGTTAAGAAATCATTGTATCCTTTATTCAGTTATTCATTCTTTTTTGAGGAAGCTATATTCTATAATAATATCAAGAGCCCATATTAAAAATAAAGGATTTTGTTCACTGCAAAAAAAGTTGGTTTTCTTTTTTGTGCTAAGCAGGAGGAACAAAGTTTCATGACTAAGCAATTCTTTCCTTTTATCTGGGACTGAGACATCTCTATGGCTTTAAATTTGTACACGCAACACTTTCCCTCTGGCTTTTTACTAATCCCAGAGAGGCGATGCTGAAGTCCTCGGATTTGTGAATACACAAGTCTTGCCTCTTGACCTGCCTGAGTCCTGGTTCTATAAAGAAGCTTCTTGTCGAAAAAACAAACCGCTCTAGCCAGTGGCTCTGACCCTGAAACCCAATCATAGGCAACACAGAGCAACAAAACATTCCCAGGGCTGTCATCTACAATAGACACACAACCACAAGACCTTGTTTTACAGTGCTGTCGTGATAATCAATAAGAGGCTTGCCAGCTCCAAGGTCCTGCTGCGGTGCATTTCTTATTCTCTTGTTTGCTTTCTTTCTCTCTCTCTCTTGCTTATTCTTGCTCTCTCTCTCTCCCCCTCTCTCTGTCTTTTTTTCTAAGGCTCACTCTCCTCCATGCTGACTCTCACTTGCACTGGAGAAAATCGTCTCAAATAAATTGATTTGATGGTATTGCTGATGTCGGATAACTCAAAAAAGCCCAGTGAAATCTGTCAAGGCGGACCTAATCAATCACTGTGCCACTAGTGTATTTATCCGTTCCCTCCTTGTTGCAACAGTGCTCTATAAAAATAATTGTTTATTAGAAAGACTAATCTAGTTCAGAGGGGCCCGTTCAAATGCCGACCACGGCTGTGTCGGCACAAGGAGATAGAAAGCATTCGTCAGCCATAGCTCCAAAAGACGAATGGCTTAAAACACTTAGATAAGAGAGACAGTGCAAAATAAGTCTCGGGTAACTCGCTGACACAAAATAGAGTGGCATCAGCCAGGCCTGTCATACCACAGTTCAAATAAATTGATGCTCAGCCTGTCCAATGGGGCTGTTAATTGTGTCTTCTTTTACCTGGAAGGTTTTGTCAGCGTGCATCTGTCATTTATGACATCTGTAAAATGACAGTCTTCCAGGTGTGGAGAGAGGCGGATGCAGGGTCAAAGACTCCATGGCATAATGACAAGGGATGTGCTTGCTCCCAGCTATCACTTCATTAATCTTCAGTTAAGATGTAAATCCCAGTGGCTGTTTGTTTAAGCCTGGCTGGTTTCTTGTTTTGCTGAAGTGTGAGTGGGACAGACTTCTTGATCCCGCAGGATATGATCCCACGCCGTCTGCTGATGCAGGGACTAGAACACACTTCTGCTGAAATCCTAGTTTTATAACATCTCATTGCGAAGCCAAATAAAGCTTTTCTGATGCTGCTTTGTTTGCCTGGAGAATGCTAGAAATAGAAAGGAATCAGTGACAGATGATGGAATGCGACACACAACTAATTAAAATCTGAACCTATGATTTAGAGTCAGAAGAAGTAAATGCAGTTAGAAATACATTACAAACCAAGTCAACAGACACCTATAAAATATTAGGCAACTTAATTAAGCATGGCGGCGCGGTGGCGCAGTGGTTAGCACCGTCGCCTCACAACAAGAAGGTCCT
>JAOTQW010000029.1:9284296-9295332 GCA_026260075.1 Sisor rabdophorus | reverse complement strand
AACAAGAAGGTCCTGGGTTAAAATCCCGGGCTTGGGGTCTTTCTGTGCGGAGTTTCCATGTTCTCCCCGCTTTTGCGTGGGTTTCCTCCGGGTACTCCGATTTCCTCTCACAGCATTGATTGGTGACTCTAAATTGTTCGTAGGAGTGAATGTGTGAGTGTGTGAGAGTCCTGCCTCTTGCCCTATGTGCGCTGGAATAGGCTCCAGCAGACCCCCTGACCCCGGATTCGGGAATAAGCGGGTAAAGAAGATGAATAAATGAATGAATGAAAGTGGGGAGCTCTTTGTATGCGAAGCTAAGGCCTTTTCATATTGAAAGGTTTACCGCTTACACTTTTATCTGTAATGGTATAAAAATAGTATGAATAGAGCTGGATATTTCTTTTTTTTAGCACACACAAAGTCTAGAAGAGACCTGCAAGATATACATGATACTAAAACTCAGTGATTTGAATGATTCACAGATCGAATTATCCAAATGAACAGAGAGTTACTGAAAAAAATAAACAAACCCTAAGTCGAGAGTAAACACCACCCTGTTGATGATGCAATGGGCTAATTGTTGGAACTGAAATACTGTTAAAAGTATAGTACGATTACTGGTAGAACCCCTAAAATTCTGTAAATACGTGCTGTTTTTTTGTTTGTCTTTATTTACCTGGCAGCACGGATTTTGTAGGCCTCCACAAGGCTCTGCAGGTCAGTGATGTTGATAACTGTGGGTCTGGCTGCAGTGGTTTGAGGCTGAATACGCTGTTGAGCTTCGTTCAAGTAGGAGACGATGCCGCTAAGCTGCTTTCCATCACGCGCCTGTCTGTAGCTCTTCACCAGGTACCTTAACCGCATGAACAAACACACAGAAAATCCAATACACTTAGGAAACATTTACTTGAGAAATGTGAGCCAGATAAACCTGCCAACAGTGTTAACTATCAGAATTAACGTGTCAGGTCGGCATACCGTGCCGTCTGCAGCATCATGACGGTGTTCTCGCCTTCGTAGGTGCAGGTGGCTGTGAAAGTGACATAGATGTCAGGTAGGCCGCTGCTTCGAGAGTAACCGTGACCTCCGCATGCCATCCGACACACTTCAATCCCAGCGTTTACAGTCCAGGTGGTAAAAGCTTTTAGACCTGCAGCTAAAGCATGGAGCTGGGAAATAAGAGAAAGTGAGATTTTATATATATAGATGATAGATTAGATAGAATACAGAGAAATAGAAATTGTGAGACCAAGAAATAGTGTGTGTGTGTGTGTGTGCACGCAAGAGAGAGAGACAGTTTTCCTAGTTACTAATAACTAATTACTCGATAACCTATAATTAAGTCTTTGACATCCCCAAATCCAATTTAGATATAGATAAAAATTTCATATTTATTCATTCATCTTCTATAACCACTATCTTGACTGTGTGGTATTACAATAGCAGCAGCCTGTTGACGGAACACTTTTTATTCTCGTACCTCAGGCAGCTGGCTAAAGTCTCCCTGATTGATGTCTCCAGTGATGCGATTGTATGTGTTCTTCATATACTGGCCCACAAAGGTGAAGGCATAGGCTGTTGCCAACAGCGGGAAGAGTTTATACTGCTGAGCCTGGTAGTCTATAATCTGGGGCTCAGGCTCCCTGTGTGGAAATGTTTATATTATTCCATAATATTTATCTTGATTATTCCATAATTTAAGTTTATTTATAACAAGAAATAAACGATCCATTGAAAAACTCACCCAGCTCGCAGCTCAGACTGATGACGGACGGCGCTGTAGCGGATGGCGATGGCGCAGGATTTGGATAGAGCAATGGCTGACTCGCCCACAATCATGGCACGGATAAACACCATGGTGCCATACGTCAGCTTATCACTAGGGGGCTTCACATACGTGCCATCAGGTTGAACCTACAAATACACAAATCCTTTGTAAGTCAGCTTTGTTTTCACAACACAGCGAGTAATCACCTAGGATCGAGTCAGGTATCACTCACCTTAGAGTACTTCATCAGCATATTTTCACGCGGGATGCGAATGTTGTCCAGCTTCAGAAAACCGTTATCCACTTCATCGAAGCCGAATTTGGGGCCGATGTCACCTACAACCACTCCTGCACACACACAGCGAACAAATAACTGCTACACACGTCATCCAAATATTATATTATGACTATATTTTAATTTTGAATTGTTTTTTAAATTGTTAGTCTTTTGCGATTGTTGTTTGTCAGACCAAAGGACAAAGCATATCCATTTTTGTAATGTCAAACTATACAACTCTCAACACACATCAAATATAGACACACAACAAGACCATGAAGTTTCAAGTTCAATAATCAGCGTTCTCTTGCTATATGGTACCCAACAACAACAGTAGTGGTAGCTTGGTGATGCTGAAAATCGACCCCTGATGTTCAAATTAGTAGTCTAACCACTGAAGTAACAATTATACTTTCTTCTTATTTTTTTATTATTAGAAGATGCTTTATTATATACTTCTCAAAAAAGGAAACACAAAAATAACACCTAAATCTAAATGAATGAAATATTATTATTAAATACTTTGTTCTTTACATAGTTAAATGTGCTGACAACAAACAAACACAAAAATTATCAATAAAAAATACATTTATTATTCCATGGAGGTCGGGATTTTAAGTGACACTATCAGTCACAAACTGAAGTGGAAAAACACACTACGGGCTGCTCCAACTTTGATATAATGTCCTTAAAACTAGTCCAAATGAGGCTTAGTAGTGTGTGTGTGTGTGTGTGTGTGAGACCTATATGTGCCTGTATGACCTTCACACATTGTCTGAGGATCTCATCTCAATACCTAATGCCAATCAGGCTACATCTGATGAGTACATGGAGGGCTGTGCAGTCCTCCAAAAAAAATGCCACCCCACACATTACTGACCCCTGCCGAACTGGTCATGCTGGAAGATTTTGCAGGCAGCAAGACATTCTCCACGGTGTCTCCAGACGTCACGTCTATCACATGTGCTTAGTGTGAACCTGCTTTTATCTTTAAAGAACACAGGGTGCCAGTGGTGAATTTGCCAATCTTGGTGTTCTCTGGTAAATGGCAAACATCTTGCACTGTGTAGGGCTGTAAGCAGAACACCCACCTGTGAACATCGCGCCCTCATACCACCCTCATAAATGTGACCGTTTGAGCAGAAACATGCACATTTGTGGACTGCTGGAGGTGATTTTGCAGGGCTCTGGCAGTGCTCCTCCTGTTACTCCTTGCACAAAGGCAGGGGTAGTGGTACTGCTCCTGGACTGTTGTCCTCCTAGGGCCTTCTGCACATCTCCTGATGTATTGGCTTGTCTCCTGGTAGCGCCTCCATGCTCAGGACACCACGCTGACAGACATAGCAGACCTTTTTGACACAGCTCGCCTTGATGTGCCATCCTAGATGAACTGCACTACCTGAGCCAGTTGTGTGGGTTGTAGACTGTCTCATGCAGCCAGAATTTAAAAGTGACCAAAAAGCAACTGAGAAGTGGTCTGTGGTCACCAAGTACAGGGAGCAACTTTCTAATTGCCCATAATTTTTACCGGTTGTCTATTCCATTGGCACAACAGCATGTGACATTGATTGTCACGTGATTGTCAATCAGTGTTGCTTCCTAAGTGGGCAGCTTGATTTCACAGAAGTGTGGCCGACTTGGAGTTACATTGTGTTGTACAAAGTGTTTCCTTTATTTTTTTATGATATGATTTGCAATGTTTTTTAGTTAATAATTTGTATGTTTAAATACATTTTAATAAAATTATAGTTTTACAAAAGTTTTCAGGAATTTTATTTATCATTGCATTGCAAATGGATTTTTCTGACCTTTTTTTATCATCACCCCCGCTGATATAAGTCCTATATATTAAATAGGAAAATTAATATATACGGTAATGTGTTTAATGGATGCATCTTATCTGTAAAAATACATAAAAGTGCAACAGTTAAGGATAACCTGTTATCAGATAGCTGTCCAGTCAAAGAAACATAAAACAAACATACCTGGCAAAGGCTGGTGGGTTTTCATGCATCTAATTGGGACGATAAAGGCGTGGAGTCCATGACACTTGCCGTGTGTGTAGAGCTGTGCCAACACAATGGCATGATTGGATGTCTTACCCACTGCAGAGAAACATATAAACCCATCACATTTTGCACATTCAGCTAGCGCATGCTGAACAAACCTGGGGAAATAAATATTGGCAAAAAAACTTTCAGTGGTAATGAGCCCAAGGCCAGGGTAACCCCAAATAACTGTTCTTGGTCAGGTAAAAATTATTCAGTGTGCTTTAAATTCTTTTAAGCTTTTTAGTGTCTCCCATATTTTGCCATCTGTCTCCCATATCCAGGGTAACTTACATTGATCTCTTTCATAGGGGACCCTGCTCAGGAGACTAGCAATGGTGGCACAGAGATTCGATTCCTGATCTTCCAATTACCAGTCCAACACCTTAATTACTGATCTTCCACTCCACTTTGGGTTTTAAATTCCTGCAGATTGTTCTTTTACCCTATGCAGCAGGGACTTAAACATTTTCTGTCTATTCAAATCTCCCAAAAAATATTTTTATTGGTTCTTGATGTATTCATGATGTGTCTGTTTGCATTTTAAATACAAATACAGTGGTAGCTTGACTTACGATTGTCCCAACTAACAAGCCGTCATTCGCACGATTTGATGCTTGAGTTAAATGCTAAAAGTCAGGTTTCAAGCCAGCTAAGAAACCCTTCCCTTAGTTGGCGTAGCGAATGACATGGTAAAACTGGCAACCTGTAGGGTAACATTTTACAGAATTTCATCCGGAGCGTTTTACATTTATCTCTTTTGATACAGCTAAACAATTGGGGGTTAAGAGCTTTGCTCAGGGGCCCACAATGGTGTCTTGCTTGTGGTGGGAATCGAACCCTGGTCTTTCTGGTATAAGTCACACAACTTAACCACCAAGCCACCCCTTTTCCTATGTGCGCTTGGACAGCCTCCAGCAGACCTTCGTGACCCAGAGTTAAGGAATAAGCAGGTGAAAAAGATGAACAAATGTTTTTATAAAATATTCGTTATTTAAGTTTAACAGAGAAAACCAAGAACGTATTAATGGCATTTTAATTTATTTTTTTATAATTCATGTTATATGTTTAGTAAAAAAATAATAAAAAAATAAAATAAGGTTACTTACATCCACCGGGCCACCATTTTATAGAAGTGACCGTTGGGCTGTTCAAGACAAATTCCTGGGTGGACGGGTCGAAAGTGGCTGTGGTCTCAAGCCCACGAATATGAGTTCCTAAAGAGCAGGAATTTGAGTTCAAACAGGACAAATGCAATAAAACACACAATATATCCGAGATTGTCAAAATCTCTAGCTTGCGGTCCAAAGTATTACATTCGACAAACAAATGTTTGTAAATGATATAAAGTAATTATTCCTGTAACCCAATGCCCATTTGGCATTTTTTGTATTATCTAAAGCAATTTACAGGTCTAGTAGATGTTTGACAGCAGTAAAATAGTCTGAAAAACAAAACGTGCTCAAGAGGAGAAGGTGTAGAAAATTAAATGTATTAAAGGAGACCAACAGGGGGTTATGAGTTAGCATTAAATGCTGGACATGATTTTAATCCCATCAACCCTAGAACCCAGAACCGAAATTCTGTTCATATTTTTTCTGCACTTAAAATAGTGCCTTTCATTTAGACATCCTAAATGTAAATGTACCGTGCCCGAGCTCGGTCTGGGCATAGGTGCCGATAATCTCCAGGTTCCAGGCAGGAGTGAAGAAGGTGTCCAGCTGATTCGGTGAAGCCTGGTTCAACAGCGTAGTCAAAAACATGCCTAGATGCAGGTCCAAAGGTTCCGAGCGTCCGTTGTGTACACATCTGGGGTCGCAGACGAAAGGGTTAGAGCAGGATGAAAGGTTTTTGGGAAAAACCAGGTGGGAATTAAGGATGAAATGGTAGTAATTAGTAAAAAAAAAAAATTTTTAAGAGAGCAGGTCGGGTAAAAATAAGGATGAGGAAACAGGGGTAGGAAAATATGGAGAGAGAAAAAAACAAATCTTAAAATCATGGTGCTGATCAACAATCACCTCCAGAATTTTTTTTATTGATGTTAATCACATTAGTAAGGGGTGTGACGAGATCTTGTGACACGAGTTCACGAGATACATCGGTCTGTTCTCGCAAAAATAGATCGTTAGATCTATCTATCTCTATATATATAACGAAATATTTTGATGACCCATTTACATTATCTTTCAAAACTGACACGTCACCGATATCTGAAATTACACTATACACGGAAAAACAACCTAATATGGACGTACTGATTGGAAAATAAAATATATAATGTGATAATCAATGAACGCAAAGAAAAAAAATTAAATGATTATTTGGTATACAGATTTCGCATCATATTTAAACGTTGGCGAAACAATGCTTAGGTGGAGAACTGCTGAAAGAGAATAAGACCTTAATGTTGTTGTTGTGTGTGTGTGTGTGTGTGTTGTTAAAACTGCCTCTGTCTGTAAGCTGGGTCTCGAACGTTTATCACAGTTAAAAGAATTAATAAATCTTAAAATACACAGTTAATGTAAGTAATTATATGTCGCTGTTGGTGACCACCTGGGATGATGTCATGCGCCATTGTTGCTTATTCAGTAACGTTCGACTCGCATTAACAGGTGAAAATACGATCTGCCTTTCGATGCACACGCTAATACACATTCGCAATATTTTTATTTATTTTTATACCACCCAGATTAAAAATGGACGTGGTGTTTATATGTTGTTAATGGACGCATATAATGCATCAACAGAAGTCGACCTTCATAAAGTACAAGTTGATTTTAAAAGGCATTTTGTGTTATTAAAAAAAAAAAATCGTATTATTTGTTCATTAAGGATTTCTTAAAAAAAATATATAAAAATCCTGTCACATCTTGCGTCTCACCCCTACACAGTAAGAATATTACACAGATTATTAATATTTACTTGATTATTTACAAGTAAATTGATTTATATGCTGCAAAATCTGATTACTGAAATTAACTCGTGTGAAAAGTCCATCCACAGAAAGATAAAACAATAAAAAAAAAAATCAAGACATGCACAATTAAAAGAAGGTATCAATTCAATTTCATATCAATTCTGTAAATTATTATTCTTTTTTTAATCCTAAAACTCAATAATTTTCTGTGTGGTCCATTTGAAGAAAAAAAAAATTAAGAAAAAAAAAGATTTTATCTGGGATTAAGTAGCTTTACTCCAAACATTTATCTCCGAAAGCATATATTTATCGTCTGCTCGTGTTTAAAGAAAAAAAAATAATAATTTAAAACAGCACATAGAGCGGAATTTAGAATTCAAGTGCAAGTCGAATTAAACTACGAGCCATGTGATCAGACTATTTGATCTTATTGTTGTTAGCCAAAGATGCAAAGTAATAAAGAAAGTAAGCGAAGTAAACCAGAAGCTTTTGACTAATAAAAGAACTGATAAACCACTAAAAAAAAAAGGAAACAAAGCTAATTTCTCTTTAACGGCCACACATACCCTGTATGAACTAAAGAAACAGCAGAAAAAGCAACTGTGCTTTTAGAAATGCTGTCAAACACCCACACTGGCTACTGTTAAAGATTCAAGGCTTTTATTGCATCGAACTATTTACTTTGGACTGCGTGGATCCAGAGCCAAGTCTGCTACCATGAACTGTGCTTATTAAACCACATATCCATTAACTGATACCGTCTCCCCAAAATCTGCCCCATCGGCCCATGGTAATGTTTCAAACTTTATGAAATATCACTTAAATTGGATTCCATTTGGAGTTTGTAGACTAATTTGGTTCACTGTCTGGATTTAGCACATAATATTAGAATCATGTCCTGAATTATTTGGGCATTTTAACATTGGTTGTCATGTACTGGTACTCATATAAACACCAAACACTCATGTTTCTTGTGATGGTAATTGAGCATTCAGTACACAAAGTTTCACGCATGACAGACAGCAAACTTTGTTGTACAAAAAATAATTGCTTGTAATATACCCATCTGAATAAAAGCCTGTAAAACCAGAGAAAATGGCAAAAGATAACCAAAGAGCCAGACAAATTGAAAGAAAGGTGGCACATATCTGTATCAGCAACTACCAGAAAAAAATATTGGTTCTAGGTATTATTTTTAAATAGAATCATTATAATCCCAACTTACTGGTTAAGGTATAATCGATATATAAATAAATTAATATTTTTTGAATTTTTAATATTAGTTAATATTAGATTCTGGTAGCAGACCTCTAACCCTGTGGCTCAGAATGCATAAATGGGAATGACTGACCGTGCCCCAGTTCGGTCTGGGCGTACGTTCCAACCACCTTGAACGAACGGGCCAGTGGCAGCCACTTGTCACGCTGCTCAGGGGTGCACTGGTTAAACACGGTGGGGATGAACATCAGATAATGGATAGCGAAAGCCTCGTGGGGGGCTCTTTTAGCCACTCTGCAGAAATACATACACACCTTTGCCTAAATAATGTGCTTTGACCTATAATAATTAATGCATTAGTGTTGCTCTTACACTATATAACTCTAGGGCAAAGGGTCAGATATTTTTAGTTGATATGGATGCACAACTATGTGCTCTGTTGCAAACTACATGTGAAAGTGCATGTAAAAATGATTGCTGTATTGCACTAAACGGTATAGGCCTAATATCAATAAATTATTAAAGATAAACCAAATTTTTAAATTAGTTTGGGCAGGTTGACAGTTTTCACTTGAATTTTGTATTAAACTTTAACAAAATATTAATATCTGTCTGAAAATATTTATCGATTCATCGACTATACGCGCTTATATCTAATCAGTGTCACGAGGATCTGCTGGAGACTATCCAACCTGTCATTGGGTTTGTTCCTATACAGACAAACAACTACAAACTTGCAACTTTCTTGCTTTTAGGCAACAATGTCAACCACTAAGCCACCAGGATGCCACTGTCTGAAACCATTATCTCAAAATATAAGCTCAAATCATCTATGGTTGATTTGAAGGTGAACAGAAGGTTACACACTGCATGACTATGCAATAAAAAGTATCACCAACAACTCTTTCTGGTCTGCAAACCACAACCTCGCATCAACGGTAAGTCATAGCCTGTGTATATATTTCACTCGAAGTCAGCTCACACTTCTGGATTTTGATTCGCCGACAGGTCCAGATATTTAGCATGCCGAAAATTTCACAAGCCTAAATGAATTATTCATTTGCGGAAAAATAATTAGTCCCACTTGCTTAATGTATTTTTTAACATTATCAAATATAATGTTTTGATTTAAGAAATTAGGCGACAAAACTTTCATATACAATTGTATCACAGGAATCAGAATCTGTTAAGAGTTTGTAGATTAATGTGGTTTACTGCAGTGACGTAATATTAGAATCAATTATTTGGGCATTTAAAGTAGGGATGACCGATACAGATACTGGTATCGGTATAGGACCGGATACTGGTCTCATGTACTCATAAAAGCATCAGACACAGATGCTTCGTAAGATGTTTCTTAAAGATTTACGCATGGCAAACAGCAACATTTCTTCTGCAAAAAATATTAAGGTACAAAAAATAAGTGCTTATAATAGAACCATGTATGAAATTAAATTATTGTTAAACCAGAGAAAAGGACAAAAAAAAAACCAACAACAACAAAATAACAGAGAGCCAAACTAATCCTGCAAAACCAAAAGAAAAGTAAACATCGATATCTGTCATTTGAAATAACTATTTTTGGAATATTAAATACTGCTTTTAATGGAATAAGAACAGATTATGGTAGCAGACTTGTCACTCTGTGGCTCTGGATGCACATATCACAGGATTTCTTAAATGGGAATGACTGACCGTGCCCCAGTTCGGTCTGGGCATACGTTCCGACCACCTTGAATGAACTGGCTAGTGGCAGCCACTTGTCACGCTGCTCAGGGGTGCACAGGTTGGACAGTGTAGGGATGAACATCACATAATGAAGACCGAAAGCCTCGTGGGGGGCTCTTTTAGCCACTCTGCAGAAATGCATACACACCTTAGCCTCACTAATGTGCTTTGACCTATATCAATTATTGCGTTAGTGTTGCTCTTACACTATATACTGTACCAGGGCAAAGGGTCAGATATTTTTAGTTGATATGGATGCACAACTATGTGCTCTTTGCAAACTACATGTGAAAGTGCATGTAAAAATGAATGCCGTGTTGCCCTGCGCTAAACTGAATAGGCCTAATATTGATGAATTATTATAATAATTAGAGAAAACATCATGATTTGTTTTTAAAAATTATAACAATTCATAACTCTAGGGAGAGTTTATAACTCTAGGGCTAATTTATAACTATAGGGCAAAGGGTCTGACATGTTTAATTGATATGAATGCATGTAAATCTGACCTGTTGCAAAATTGCATGCCAGTCTGCACTAAGTTGTAAAGGCATAATAACAATAAATCTGATTTGAAATATAAAACCATTAACATTTAAGGTACAATTAGGATAGGTAGCCAGTCCATCGCTGGGCCACTTGCAGACAAACCCGGGGACTGATTTGCAGTTTTATATTTAGTATGCCAAATATTTAAGATGCCTCTGTGATTCTCACGCACATCACAGACAGTGGAGGTGCTACACTTCCAGGCTTTATAGTTTTGTATTCAGAATACCTTTTGTATTCTGTCAACATCACATTATCAATTAAGATATAATCAATATAAAATCGATTTAAGACATCTGGTAATCAAGTCAGAATTGTCCGCATCATGATGCATGTATGAATCGAATTTCTCCCATCCTTAATTGCCATGTCTAAGAGTAACGGGAGCAAGCTGCCATTTTGACTTTGGATTGTTTACATACAAAGTACATTTTCATTGCCGTGACAGAGAAAACATTATGTTTGTGTAACCCGGACTTTTGGTTTATTCAAAGGCAAACCACACACACACACACACACACACACACACACACACACACACACACACAC
>JAOTQW010000029.1:9271466-9274371 GCA_026260075.1 Sisor rabdophorus | reverse complement strand
ACGGAGGAAACCCACGCAAGCGCGGGGAGAACATGCAAACTCCGCACAGAAAGACTGCCCGGGATTCGAACCCAGGACCTTCTTGCTGTGAGGCAACGGGCACTAACCACTGCGCCACTGTGCCGCCCGCCACACTATTTACCACACTGCTTTCCAAAAATGCAGTTTTTTAAATATTTCTTTTTGAACAGCTGTTTTCTAAAGCACAAGAGTTAGTAAAGCATTGCGAGTTTATAACTGCTTTAACATACACTATATGAGGATCATAACTTAATATTTAACTTGTTATTTGACTTTTTGCTGTTATAATAAACTTCACTCACAGCTTAGAGTATTAGTGCACAGGGGCATTGACATTCTGGAGGTGTTTGGACTTTAAGTATCCACCAATCTATTCATCCATCCATCCATCCACCCATTCATTTTCTACTGTTTAAAGAAGGCAAGCGATCTTTTTTTGACTGAGAGCAATAGCTTCGGAAATCGGAGGAATTGATTCTCATTCCAGCTGTTTCACACTCAGATGCAAACTGCCCCAGTGCATGCTGAAGATCCTGGCTTCATGGAGCCAACAGGACAACAACATCCTCAAAAAGGAAAGATGAGATCCCGCCCCAGGCTGCACCTCGAAATCCTGTCCATAAAGATAATGAATAAGACTGGTGATAAAAAGCAATACTGCCAGAATCCAATAATTTCATGCAATGGGAACAAGTCTGACAAGTCTGACGGCAATGCAAACCAATCTCCTGTTTAGGTTGTAAAGGAATCAGATAGACTTGAGGTTCTCATCAACCCTTGTTGCCTTGCCACTAAGGAGCTTCTTAACTACCTCAGCGATTTCAGCTTGAGTGATAGATGAGTCCACTTTTAATCCATACTTCTCCAGAGCTCAGGAGTCTCACAGACCAGAGCTCAGGAGTCTCACAAGCTAACCAGGCCTGATAGGACTTCTTTAGCTTGACGGCATCCCATACTTTTAAACACCACCACCGGGTGTGGGTTTAGCCGCCTCGACAGGCACCAGAGTCCTTATGGTCACAGCTCTGCGTGGCCACATCAACAATGGAGGTGGAAAACATGGTCCACTTAATGTCCTCAGCCCCTCTTTGGGATCTAGTCAAAGCTCTTCTAGAGGTGGGCCTGCCAAACCTATCCAATGTCCTCCCCTGCCATCAGATCCAATGCAACACCAGATGGTAAGCAGTAGACAGGTCCATGCCTCTATTTACCTGAGTGTCGAAGACATATGGCCGGAGGTCAGATGCAATGACCAGAAAGTCTATAACTCCACTCGGGTTCAGATCATTCCTTCTAATCACGCCCCTCAAGGTATCGCTGTCGCTGCCTACACAAGCATTGAAAGCTTCTAGTAGAATAATGCAATCCCCTGTTAAAGCACTTTCCAGCACCTCTCACGGAGACCCCAAGAAGGCTGGGTACTACAGGTGACATTTCTACTCCCTAAAGCCAGCTTTAATGTTCTGGAGGTCTGTCTTCGTCCTCTGCCCAATCCACAATTCCCCAGTCGCCGTACGGTCCCTACTGTAGGTAGTGGGGCCAGGGTAGGTTGACACTTTTGGATGTAGCCCAACCACCAGGAACTCGCACTTGAGCCCTGGCTCCAGGGTAGGAGTGACATCACAAACCTTATTGTTTTCTGCATTTTAGGGCAGTTAAACTGCTCTTGGTCCTGGCCCATCCCCTAGGACCTGTTTGGGAGACCCTACTAGGAGCATGTGACAACTTAGCCCCTAGGGTCCTTCTGGCACTTAAACCAATCTACCACATTAAGATCACAGTCCATGGGGAGGATTTTAGCTCTGGTGAAAGTATATTATAATATAATAAATCATATTTTACACTAACAAATTTTAGGCAACAAATAAGAGAAGTGCATACAGGTGTGCAGTTGAAGTCTGCAAACATCCAGCTTTTTTTGCGTATAAACATACATACTGCACAAATATGCAATAGAAGTAAAAACAGATAAACAAAAATAAAGCTTAAAAATGTATGAAAACAGTTAAGAATATAAAATGATTATAGTCAGGTAAGATATAGTACATTGCTCATTCAATAATGCAGAAAATGTAACACTTCTATTCTGATAGCTGGTTAAATTTCCAATATTTTCTCTTGCTTTGACTAAACCTTATGTATGTTTAGTTAGATGATCCTAAAGTTCTGATTGATCTGATTAATTAATATACAGTGAGCATATTTGAAATACAATTTAGCTCCTATAGGAGAGACTGATCTACAAACAAGTAACAGTACCTCAACATCAGTACTAAATATAACTGGCAGACAGGGTAAAGGGTCTGACATAGTGACTCAGTTGAAAGTGTAGAGTTTAACAGAGACGAATGACTAGAATAAGGTGTCCAAAAAGCTAAATATGGATGTTAATGTGTCTAAAAACCTTTAGTCATATAGTATATAAGTAGCCTCCTGTTGAAACAGACATACAGGGTTAACACATTGCCTTCAACTTTTCTATTTGTAAATTGCAATAAGTAACAATGCCTTGTTATTTGTCTGAAATAAACAGAGCCATGCTTTCACTTTAGCTGCCAGTACACGACTACATGGATTTCACTGTCAGTCTGGACTAAAGTTTCCCATCTTTAAAGTTGTTGAAATTGTTAAGATTAAGAGCCCAAATGCAAACATTTGTACTGCTTATGAAATTGCTCTTTGCTGTTTTTTCCCCTCTTTCTTTGTAGGCTTAAGGAAACTCCACCCTAAAAAATTAAGTCCTGTTTTTTCAATTACAAAACAATAATAAATAAAAACAGATGAATGTGTTGATGAAAAAAGTTAGCTATAAAAAATAGTCGGCCCATTTTTTTGGGGTAGTGGGTTAAAAATGGAAGGGTGTGGTTGTTGGGTCATGGTTTGG
>JAOTQW010000029.1:9263966-9266466 GCA_026260075.1 Sisor rabdophorus | reverse complement strand
AACATACATGTTTTTGGACTGAGGAGGAAAGCCGGAGTACCCGGAGTAAACCCACGCAAGGACAGAGAGAACATGCAAACTTTACACAGAAAGACATCTACCCGGGAATTAACCCCAGGACATGCTAACCACTAAGCAACAGTGCGACCCCTCTTAATTGTTAAAAAGCACTATATAAATAAACATAACGACATAATCTATCCAGCAAGTAATCTGCAATACTCTAGAAATCCATGGGCAAAAAAGAAATGTTACAACCCCCCTGGAGCCCTCTTGTACTTATGATAGCCCTTAAGTTAGAGGGGTTTATAGTTGTCTTTTAATACCTTTAGAACAAAAAAACCCTTTGTGCTTATATTATAATGTATCACCACACTAAAATGTATCACTAAGCCATCTTTTACAATAGTTCCACATATCATACTCAATTTAGATGTTATCATCTGAGCAGTGAGTAATACATAGAGCAGGCTAGGGAGTTTAATTTCCTGATGACAAGTCACTATGGAATAAGGTTAAAAAGTGGCATAGAAAATGAGTATGACCTCAATGCTATTGGATTATAAAACTGGAAAGTTGTGATTTTTCATTTCAATATGACTTTGGTTGTAAGCCAATTATAAGTTTGACATTATAAAGCCATGGAATAAAGCTATACCCTGGCAAGCCTGTTAATTTGCAAGGAAAGTTACAGTATCCTCTTGAGCTCAGAAATAATATGAAACATGACAGGCTACTCAGGCATGTTGGTACTCACCGCTGTAGGCTAGCATAAATTCTGCTTCATCTACTGCATGAAGAATCCTATGACTGGTCTGCATAAATGTTTCTTCCTTTATATAAAGTTTAAAAACTATTGGTAGCTTGCATTTTTGCTTAAAGATAACTAATGCATCATTGATCATGGAAAAATTAAAAGCTGTATACACATGTCCGCATTTGACATTGGCTGCCACCTTTAATCCAACTTAAACCTGTAAATCCACTGATGGTGACACAATTTAACTGCTGGGTTCTGTCAAAAAACATTTACACCCCTTACAGAACAGTATGTGTCTCCACTTTAGACAGAAGTATAAATAGTTTTATAGAATGCAAGTAAATTTTGCAGAATTTTGCATGGATTTTGCAGTGTCTTAAGGAAAAACACATAAATCGGCCACAGCAATTTAAATATACCTATTTTGATGCATGACAGATACAGATAGTGACTTAGTGGTAAACCCTAACACATATATTTCAAAATTATCATAACAACAGCTTGGAAATGAAAATAGTGTACAGATTGTTACTATGCATCTTTTTCCCCCTGAAGTACATGACTGAGTACACCATGCTGTCATTTTTGCTGAAGCAGAAGCTGCTTTTTAATGCATAAACCTGCATCTGTACATTAGCAGGTGTTGCTCGATGTTAAAAATTCTTAAAACATGCCCACTGAAGAAAAAAAATCGTCAGCACACAATAGTGCTGAAAACAACGTGTAATCTGACCTCACCTATCCAAATGCCACCTCCCTTGTGCAAAGAATAATTCAGAATAATTCACATCTAACCCGGGTCTAAATTTTCTGTTGAACAGAACAACTGTTATTTAGTTTCAGTGTTTTACTAGTTTGTTTTATATATCCCTGGAAAAAGAAAGAGCAGGTTGCTATGTAACCGCACACAGTGGCTAACTATATTTTATCCTTTTAAAGTTAATAAATATAAAATAATAATCTGATGTTCAGTCAATTTGAAATTGTCTCATTGTTATAGCTAACACTCTTGTTATAGCTAACACTAACACTCTTGTGGTGTTATAACAACCTTATTGAATTAAACTGAAGGTAAAGAATAATTGACAAAAAAATCTACTTTCTTATAAAATTCTTTTTAGTAACAGTATTTATTAGGAATTGAACGTTAAGAGATAAGAATCATCTTGTGACAAACAGAAAAATTTTTCTGAACTATATGCTCAATTCTGTAAACCAGCTTTATTATTCTATCAAAAATAATTTCATGTTTACAAAATAACTAAAATGCTTATTTTGTCTTTCCAAAACCTTTGCCACAAAGTTGGTCACACATCAATATTAAGAATGTTTTATATGCTGTAGATTTTAAATTTCACTAATAAATACCTTTGTGGCAAACAAAAACAAGGACTAGACCTTGTCACAATTTTTTTGAAACTATAGTAGTTAAATAAACAATTCCCCACAGCTGTGCCGAAGTAATAATATAGTATTCATAAAATGGACTAGATCTGGTTTTATTGAGGTTAAATTGGAATATACTATATTGAAAAGGTCAGAGGCAGCACTACAAATAGTGCTATGCTTTTCTTGAAAAATTTCACATCTGATTTGTAAATGTTAGAACCATTGGGCAAGAGATTCTGAATGTTTAGTTTAACACAGTCTTTGCATCTAGCAACATGCCCGGTCCTACCCCTATAATTCATTCATTCATTCATCTTCTTTACCCGCTTATTCCCAAATCCGGGGTCACGG
>JAOTQW010000029.1:9246353-9263866 GCA_026260075.1 Sisor rabdophorus | reverse complement strand
CCGGAGGAAACCCACGCAAGCGCGGAGAGAACATGCAAACTCCGCACAGAAAGACACAGAGCCCGGGATTCGAACCCAGAACCTTCTTGTTGTGAGCGACCACTGCACCACCGTGCCGCCCCACCCCTATAATTTGTCTGGAATTTGCAATTGTTAGCACAGTGATTAATGTATTGGATTGCCTGGAATGGATTCCCATTAATTGTCACTGTTGGACCCTGAGCAAGGCACTTACAAATTGCTCAGTTGTATGAAATAGATAATTATATAAAAGTGATAACTCTCAAATGCTAAATGTACATAAAGTAGATCCTGACGATCCACTAAAAACCAAGCGAAATAACTGAAAATCACTGAAACCCGATTTATTAACTAAGGTCATCAAAAGTTTTGTGTGTTTGCAATGATAAGTGCCAAAGTGGATATCTTCTAGCACCAATCTTGAAAAGCTATTTTGTTGGTCATATTTACTTTTTAATATGAATATCTTCTATAATGGACAGCGAAAAAGTCCAGCTTTGAGAGTGTTAACAGCTTCACCACTGCAGCTCTTAAAGTCTAAAAGTTTTATTTAGTGCTTTATAATGTTAGCCATACAAAATATAAATATTATTTGCATATTGCTGTGTTAGTTTTAACAGGGATGTATACAATGTTTGGATGTGGTTTATAGTTATAATAACATATAAAGCTGAATTTGAAATAGGATGTTCAAAGAATACATATAGATGTGTTTTCGAGGTGTATTTAAAAGCAATCAGTGTTGTCCTGGTTTTAGAATTGTTATTGGGTTTTTTTCTTTTATATCATTTATAAGTTAGCAGTCAAGCATGGCTTGTAGCTACAGACATTTAGTTGTCGATATACACTGCCAAACAGCACACTCAAACTGAGTTCATACATACCATTAAATTGTCTTATAAAAATATGATGAGATCTTAAGGCCACATCTATTGTAACCTCTATTAAAACACTATATGCCTTAATATCTTGGCCCTAAGAACAATACTTCTGTGGTACCCACTCTTATCCATGCTGTGTAAGAATAGATTTAGAAATAAATTTATATAAAAATACATCACATTTGGTACTTGATCAGAACAAATTGGAAGCTATGTTAGACTCAATTACTTACTTTACTCAGCTATTGACCTTTCTTCCTAGAAAAAGGGCTGCGGACACGTGATGTCTGTGAGGATTATAATCGACAAAATGTCTCTTTTGAGGAAAAAAGAAAATAATTACAACATTTTCTGAGTTCTTTAGTAGAATATATTAATTAGCTTCTTCAAAGTTCCTACTATAAACACAAACACATGTAGCTGTTTCTCCGCCAAACAGATGTTTTATATTACTTTAATATTACAGACAGAACATGTCCTGTATTCTAGTGATGCGGGTGATTTGCTTAGTATTACTGGACAATAGCGTATACAGCAGATCATCTGTCACCATAATGAAAACATGGTAAGTTTGCAGTGCATACATGCACTTTTGCGCTTCAGTTTTTCTTAATAACAAGATTTAAGCTGGTCTGTGTAGAAAAATAATAAACATGTGTAGGAAATTTTTGTGATTTTTCAATGAAGGACACTCCTACTGATTGCATTACTATTATATCAGTATGATTGTGTTACTATTATATCAGTATTGAGAATCTCAACAACCAACTTTGAAGCACTTTTATACATTGCTCTGGATAAGAGCGTCTGCTAAATGCTGTAAATGTAAATGTCCTACTTAAAGTGGAACCTATTGTATATGTACTGATCCGTATTGTAGAGGTATCACGTAAGCCTCTGAAGCAAGCGGTCAACTGTCTAATCACTGGGATCTGGTTGGATAATGAATTTTATAACCGCTATAACTGTCATCTATTGACTTTAGCATGGTATGTTATTAAAGCAGCATGGCATAGACATTTTTAATAATGTGTGATATTATTTATCTTTTACAGAAATGAACCCTGAAGTCTAAATTTATTTGTTATAAAGACTCTAAATGGCTAGAACAGTAATACTGAACAGTGCCCATGTCCAGACACCACAGGACATTGCTTTGGTTTGTACTAAGCGTTTATCACTGTATTCACTTGCTTTATGGTTCTTGAAATTCTTTCTGCCCTAACTTTGTTTTGGTTTTGCCCCTTTGGATTTGTGTATCACTGATGTAGTGTTTTCCCATGTACCAACTCAGTCGGTTTAGAATTAGATTCTTGATTTGCCCTTCCACTTTAAATTAATACAAAACTGCAACATGGATTCCACTCCTTTGTCTTCATCACAGAATACTTTAAAGAAACACAATTTACAAGCCACTGTAGACCTTCTCGCTCAAGCGTTTTAGGCTCAATAGGCTATGTTACAAGCTGTGTATCAGGAACATGGATTGCAGCCCCAACCACCACCACAGCCACTTACGAGCCCCATGTTTCCACCCCTTCATAATGCTCTACTACACAAGTTTGAGGGTTTATTGGAGCATTGTAAAGGATTCATCCGCGAATGCCAATATTATTTTGATACGAACCAGCCCAACACCTTTCCTACAGACAGCAAGAAATGCTCTTTCATTATGACACTACTTACCGGAAAAATTGCTGGATTCAACATCCTCTTAAATATTTTACCTCTTAGCTTCGAGAGGGGTTGGATAAACACACGCAGGGTAATACGCCTGCAGCTGAGTACACCATTAAGTTTCAAACATTAGCAGCACAAAGTGGCTGGACTGAGGTGTCGCTGTAAGCGGTGTTCAAGAGCGGTCTTCACCCACGTCTCAAAGCGGAATTAGAGTACTAAAAGACAGTGTCATTTTCGCAGTATGTAGCTATGGCATTTCGATTAAATAATTTGCTACGCAACAGTTCTAGAGAGAGACATGAGGGGGCCCCACTATTACTATCTGGTCTAGCACCTGCTTCTCCAGATGCTCATGAACCCATGCAAGTGGGTTTTACTAAGCTTACACCTCAAGAACACTGACAAAGGCAGCAGGAGAATCTCTGCTATTACTGTGGTGCCCCAGATCATTACAGAACCAAATGCCCTAGGAAACCATCTTCATCACCTCTGGGATGCTCTTTGGGAACTACCTTCTTATACTATTTCACTCTCTATATGCATATGTAAAGCAGCTTTGAGACAATGACCATTGTTAAAAGCGCTATACAAATAAAGCTGAATTGAAATGAATAGAATTTTCATGATCTTACCAAGTGAGCTATTCTGTGTACACCCCCACACCTCATGAGCTCCAGCATTAATTGACTCTGGGTCAGTACTAAATCTTATTGATCATGATGTGGTGAAGCGATTACAACTTGACCATCCCTAGATGAAGTAGATGATCAGACTATCGGGTATTACCCACCTCACTACCTCAACCTCTCTGAGTTAAAGCACTTTATAAGGGGGAAAATAACGTTTTACGTTATCAGATCAGCCAAAACTCCCATCATTTTGGGTTAACCTTGGCTATGGGAACAAAACCCACTTATATTATGAATGGATAAAGATATTGTGCAGTTGTCTACCAAATGCTTTTCCACCTATGTTCAAACTGTCTCAGAGAGTTCTTCTGTCCATTTTCCTTAGAAATATTTTATGGAGTTGTTCAGTATAGTAAAACCAGTCCATCTTCCCCTTCATCTGCCTTAGGATTGCGCCATCAAGCCCCTTTCCAGTACTGTACCTCCCAAAGGTCACATATATCTTGCAGCCTAAACACCAAGCTATGGAGGATTTCTCTCTGCAGGCTTAATACATCCTTCCACATTCCCAGTGGGTTTATCCTTTGTGGAGAAGATCGATGGAGGTCTTTGTGAATGCACTAACTATTGGGCTTTTAATGCCGTTACTGTTAAATATAGGTATCCACTGCCTCTGGTTCTGGCTGCAATAGAACTGTTGGGAGAAGCACGTGTCTTTATGGAGCTTGAGAAGCGCTTACACCCTTGTAAGGATTTGGGAGGGTGATGAGCAGGGGCTACTATGAATATTTGGTCATGCGTTATGGCCTTGCTAACAGCAGCTCTTTTTCAGGAATTTATAAATACGATTTTTAGATTTTCTTTTAAATTCTTGTGCAATTGCTTACACAGACGACATTCTTATTTATTCCCATAATCTTAACCAACATATTCAGCATGTATGCACTCTGTTAACCAGGTTACAGGAGCATCAAATTAGTGTTTATGAAATCATTAATAAAGAACTTCTAGCCATGAATGAAGCACTAGCTAAGTGAAAGAATTGGTTGTATGGGAAGCACACACCCCATCACTGATCATAAAAATATGGAGTAATTAAAGAAAAGCCAGAATCAAGAAATAGTAAAGCAGATGCTCTCTCCAGAAGGTTTTATGCACCCCAAGCTGATCCATGCCCAGGCCCCATCCTCAATACAAAATTTGTGCTGGCTCCGATTCAGTGGAATATCACTAAAGGGATCCCCAGGGAACAGAAACTGAGTAAGGCATATATTCTACGCTCTCTTAGGACTAGATTGATTACATGGGTACACTCATCCCTCAGTTCAGGTCATCCAGGGGTGCAACAAACTATCAATTTCCTACAAAATGCTTATTGGTGGCCAGGTTATTCATCACAGATACTTTGGACAGGGGAAGGGGTGGCCTAGTGGTTAAGGTGTTCGACTAACACCAGAAAGACTGGGGTTCGATTCCCAGCACCACCAAGCCATCACTGTGGGTTCCTGAGCAAGGCTCAGTTGTAAGTCGCTCTGGATAAGAGCGTCTGCCAAATGCTGTAAATGGACAGTTTATTTCTCAAACATGCTGGGACCAATATTGCATTTCATTATTCATTTTTTATACCCGTTTATCCCCGAACTCAGAGTCACAGGGGTCTGCTGGACCCAGCGCTCACAGGGCGACAGGCAGGGGGGACACCCTGGACAGGTCGCCAAGCCATTGCAGGGCCACACACACAACAACACACACTTGCACTCCCTCCTATAGGCAATTTGGAATTACCAATCAACTTGCACATGGTTTTGGACTGTGGGAGAAAACCGCAACAAAACCGAAACTGAAGTACCCGGAGGAAACCCCCACATGTTTTTGGACCCGGAGTACCCGGAGGAAACCCACACAAGCACGGGGGAGAACATGCAAACTCCACACAGAAAGACAATCTTGTTGTGAGGCGACCGCGGTGCGCAGGGGTTAGCACGGTCGCCTCACAACAAGAAGGTCTGGGTTTGAATCCCGGGCACTGGCTCTTTCTGTGCGGAGTTGTGTGTGTGTGGCCCTGCGATAGACTGGTGATCTATCCAGGGTGTACTCCTCCTCTCGCCCTATGTGCGCTAGAATAGGCTCCAGCAGACACCCGTGACCCCGGAAAGTTCATGAATAAGCAGGTACAGAAGATGAATGAATGAATAATTGAAAACAAAACCAGCTATATTATATGGCTTATGTTAAGCCAGTACTTTTTTGTTTTAAAAGGAACTGAATTTGACATTTCCAGAATTTGACATGTTCAAAACCACTGTTTTTTACTTTTAGAAAAGCATCTGACAATATTGTGGAGTGCAGCTGTAAGAAAGTGCTCATTTACCCAGTAATTTATGATGTTCTTGTACAAATACTAAGCTTATGAGGTCTGATGGTGGGGGTTTCAGTTTATATTGAAGGTTTACACTGTGGTTGAGACATTTGGGCTTTGGGCAGCCAAATCAACCATAACACACTATGGAGCTCATGGGCAATACCATGCTTAATCAGTGTTTAGGGCTTTTAGGTCCAGTAAATGGAGATCTTGCTGCTACAGTATATAGAAACCTGTTAGACCAGTGGTCACTAGTCTCTGTCTTGGAGGCCTCTGAGTTTTAAGTAGCCAGGCAAAACATTTCTTAGCTATTTCAGGTGTGTTTAATCAGGGTTGGAGGTAAACTCTGGAAACACACTGTCCCTAGAGGCCTGTGTTTGGTGACCCTGGTTTTAGACTTTTTGCTTCAAACTGGTAAGATGTCCCATTGTTGTAATTTGTCTTTTGTCTTACACAGAATGGTACAAAAAATCCTATACATGGTAAATGCATACACAGTTATTTGTCATAGGTCTGCCAAATGTAGATGTGTATTTCTTAGCTCAGGTGAGTATTGTTTTCACTAATAGCCAAAACATATTTGTTTTAAATTAAGTTCTTTTACTTTTTTAAAAAAGCACAGATTATGCTAAATAAGTTAAATAATAATACAAATGACCTCAGTGGCCTTCAAATAAACAAGAACAATAGCACTGTAAACAATGACATATTCACAAATATATATAATGAACACACATATGAATACACAAATATATATAATGTGTGGCTAATTTTTCTTTGTTCGTAAAAGCACAAAATTTCCCTGGTTGTGTCTATAGGGGCTAATTTACTTCTACATGTCTTGCTGACACATCTGTGACACGTTATTAGCAAATGTGATCAGAAAATAGAATGACAGGTGTAATAAAGACAAATAAGGTGGACTTTATGGTGACTTATTGAACTTAAAGTAAATAAACAAAGCATCATGGTCCATTACAAGCATATTTTACTTAGAGGACTAATAGGCTGCATGTTTAAAATTGAAGACCTTGTCTATAGTGAAACAGCATTATTATGGACAAGGTAATAGAAAAAATGATGGAGTAAAAAACAATCATTAATGCCATCGCAAATCATAGTAATGAGAACAGTGTGTGTGATCATGTGATAGTCAACCAAATACTCTTGATAGTACTTACAGTGAGATACTGATCAATGTAAAAATAATCTATATGTATTGCTGCGCTGTGGCATAGTGGTGACCTGTCCAGGGTGTTTCCCCTGCCCTTCACCCTATGTGCGCTGGGATAGGCTCCAGCAGACCCCGACGACCCCTTAAAAAATGATGGAGTAAAAAACAATCATTAATGCCATCGCAAATCATAGTAATGAGAACAGTGTGTGTGATCATGTGATAGTCAACCAAATACTCTTGATAGTACTTACAGTAAGATACTGATCAATGTAAAAATAATCTTCATGTATTGCTGCGCTGTGGCATAGTGGCGACCTGTCCAGGGTGTTTCCCCTGCCCCTCGCCCTATGTGCGCTGAGATAGGCTCCAGCAGACCCCGATGACCCCGAGTTCGGGAATAAGCGGGTAAAGAAGATGAATAAATAAATGAATTAATCTATGATCATTGTAACAACTATAAAGTACAGAAAGCAATAACTACTTATTGATACACTTTGAATTTTTAGGTTTGTCAGTGAACACTATTTATAGACTTGTTTAAAAAAAATGGAATGAAAACTGGGCTCTTACTTAAAATAGAAATAAGTAGCCGTGGTCTTAAAAGCTAAGAAACTACAGTTTAATTGGCTAATCAAATTGGGCCAAGGAAAAGCTGGACAGAGGGATTACTGTCAGAACCTAGCCACCCTGAGTGACAGCCGAGATTTCTAGTGTGTGTGAAGAGGAGTAATTGGAAAAGGGCTGCGGACTTAGAAGGAAGATTTTTTTCCTTGACCAAACGGCATTTAATATCTCTGCAGCATGTCGTCCAGCTAAGAGCCGTCACTTTACTTACAAAGAAAAAAAAAGTCAGAGTTCATTTCGTAACTTTAACAAGAACATCCTCCGATGAAGAGATAAAGCAAGGGAATAAATTGGGATCATTCCATAAATGCTTTGTTAGGAGGACAGAATTAGTTATTTATATAGAATTATACCAGAAACTTTACATGATTTGAAAATTTCTAGCAGTTTATCTTTTGTTTTAAGTTGAAGAGAAAAAAAAATGTCACATACATCTTCCAAAACATTGTTTGCATCCAACAAATCAGAGGGACTTTCAGATTCCTGAAAGCGTTTCAGTTTTGTAACCATATGCAGACATTTCGCCAAAACTATACTGTATATGGTTATATATGCAACAGAAATTTTATAGAAATAAATAATAACTGTAAAAGTATTTTTTTATTATCTATAAATTAACTCATTTTAATTTTAGTAATGTGCAAAGGAAAAGCTAAAATGCAAGCAAAAGTCTTCAGCTATTTCTAATGGTGAGTTTTGATTTTCTTGACATGCTGTTTTCTGTTCATTAATTGAGCAGCTGCTATAACTAATGAGCCCTAAGGCAGCTCTCATGACTCCTTTAGCTCTATTTTCAACTCACATCTCACCACCACAGCTCCATACAGAATTCTGTCAAAATTCTATTACTACAATGGATTATAAATGACACATCTCGAAATCAATATTGTCAACGATGTGTGTATGTGTCTAAGAAGCTCAATTTGAGCACAAATATCCAAAACCATGATCATACCTGCTTTTCCTGACCTTGGCCATTTTAAGTGTCACTTTTTTGGTTAAACTATAAATCCTGCTGGATTGTAGATGAGCCCATATGTAAAATGCCGGAAAGCATGGAGGTAATTGCTTCCTGATGTATCACCTAAAAATATGATAAACAACTGTGCATTTCCAGATTACACTAAATAATTCACTACCTTTTACAGAGCAAGATGTGTGCCTTGGCAGATAATTTACTGCTTTGAAATTATTCTTTTGAACCACCCCAATAGCTACATGCCTCAAGGTTAATTTGGTGGAGAAAAGATGCATTTGTTATCTGTCTCAGTGTTTCCTATCAAAAATTCATGGAAAAATTGCACCATACAGGTAGGCTTCAATTAATAAACGTCAACACATTGTTATTTGTAGGGTAGTTGAATTGTTAACACTGCTTTGTAGTAGTATTTCAAATTGTGTTTGGGAATCATTTACATTGTGCTGTACACAAATAATGAAATTGAAGCCTACAGTATTTATTGACTTGTCTGTATCAGCCTTACAGCTGTGAGTGCCACGTAACACATGTAAAGCTTCTCACACTGTGCTAAACGCTAAGTTATTATTGTGCTAACCCTGCTTTCAACGCTGGGTGTAGAAACCCTTCACAATTGTTATTTAGAACCACCACTTTTTACCTGGGGTTATAAATCCCTGGACCTAAGCAGACGAACAATTGCTATTGTACCCCTGTACAATGTGAAATAGTAGAAGTTGCAGGTTGTAATGTAACAGATTAATGCTTAAAATGTTTATGACATACTTTGAGAAACCTTATCTTACCTTACCTGGAACAGGTAAATTGTGTGGAGGCCCCTTGTACAACCAAGCTTTTGCAATTGCTCATTATTGGCCATGCAGATCAGCATCCAATATACGTAGCCATAGGACAGTATAAGGACTGGCACTAAGGTTTAAAGAGTGAATAGGAGCCTTCAGAAGGTGAGATTTTTTACAAGATGAAATTCTGATAGTTATCTGCGAATAATCACACTAACTGTCGTCACCTTCTTATCAAACCATTTGCTAATGGCTTTGTATCACATGCCAGATTTGTGAAGGGTTACAATCTTGTCCCTAATATCTTTAAACAATATGGAAAAAAGTTTGCAATCTGATTGATTGCTAATGTGGCTATTATATATTTATCTAATTCATTAAAATGCAAATCAATTTATAACTATTTTGAAATTTGATTTTCTTGATGTTTTTGTTGTCATTCCTTCTGTTACAGTAAAAATAAACATATTATTATCTATAACTAAAATTAGAGATAAATTTTGTGTGGTTGCTCGTGTGGCCCATCTAAGTTGAAGGTTTTTAATTTACATGTTGAAACTCTAGTTTTAGTCTCTACATTTATATTTTGATATTAACAATGTGTTAATGTGTAATATTCTTGTGTAAATTCATGGAAAAAAAACACCTTCCTTTTCCAATACATTATATTACATGCATGATGCCCAACATTATTATGTTCCAAACCTCTCTCTTACCTACTCTGTGTACTTCAGGCACCTGGGTGCATCTATGTACATTTTCAATTTCTGACTTAGAATGCCTTAAGGAAATTTGTTTTCAATTTTAAAAAACAAGCGTTTGTATTCTATCTAGCAGATCAGAAGATTAGGGGCAATCAGTGCAGGTGGAATTATAGACTCAGCAATCTCAGCAGCTTCATTTTCTCAAACAGACCTAAAGAAAAATCCCCTTCTTTGGCTGTAATGGCCAGCATGGCGGAGGGACTGCTGATGTGCCTGTGTAAGCATTCACAGCGGTTGGCTTGTTGCAGATTGGAGATAATAAAACATGGCAAGCATGTGTGTAAAGTTTGATGTTTTCCAGAAACATTCACACAGCATATCTGCTACATAAATCTGTCTTATTTACATTTATTTGAATTAAAATGTTTCCCTGGATGACAGGAGAAGAAAATAAAATTGATCTGTTTGTCAAGGCACCTGTTAGTGGGTGGGATATATAAGGTACAAATGTATGTTTTGTTTGCAAATATAATATAATTTGTTAAACAAGTGAAAAATGAACAATCATATGGATTTTTTGGTAAAAGTAAACAGTGGTGGAAAAATAGTTAGAGCACCTTATAAAGTGCAGTTCCTGTCATGGTGTTCATGGATGTATATAGAAATCAAAGGCCATATTTTCTAACTTACTAGATCTGCAGCTAACATTATTGCCAAATAACAACAACAAATCTTTTGCTAACTAGTAAAGTCCATGTCTTGATAAATCAGGTGGGACAAGCACCATATTCGGCAGAATATTTATAATGAATATTAAAATACTCACTTCTTTGGGCAATTTACAATCACCAATCAACCTAATGTATGTTTTTGGGCTGTGTCAGTTGCACTTGTGCTTTTAATTATTTTTTAATAGTTTCACACAATGGTTGCAATTACACTGTATCGCCACATAAACATAACTGTTTAAATCTTGATTTGTAACAAAGTACCATGCAAATAAGACTCTAGTCCTTTTACCCACTAGGCAATTATCATACTTAATGCCACTTTTTTATGTTTTGGACTTGGAAATGCTCAGGTAAAAGCAGACTCCCCTTAGCTAAATGCTAAAATAGCTAAAATCAGATTTCTCTTCATATGAATTAACATTTGGTATGTCTAACCTATTTTGCTATTAATGATCTGTTACTTTTATATTTAGTGAGCCCATCTGCATTGTAAGCTGTTCAAAATTAATTCTAAATTTAATTGGAAGCCAATGTAAAGACCCTAATTATTTGCATATGAATAAATATGGGTGGCGCAGTGGCGTAGTGTTTAGCACGGTTGCCTCACAACACGAAAGTCCTGGGTTTTAATCCCGGGCATGGGGTTTTTCTGTGTGGAGTTTGCATGTTCTCCCCGCACTTGTGGGGACACTTCTCTCGCCCAGTGTGTGCTGGGGTGGGCTCCAGCAGACCCTGTGACCCTGGAAGGTTTGGGAATAAGCGGGTATAAAAGATGAATTAATAAATATTAATTTACACATTTCTACACCAACTGGCTTGTATAATTCCATATATTTTACAGAGCACAACAAATAAAATGACTTTAATTCATGTACCCATGGTGTCAGCTATTAGAATATCTAGATAGGGCAAGAAGCAGGGATACACCCTGGACAGGTTGCTTGTCTACCACACATAGACAAACAACACACATTTACACTTACTCCTATGGGCAATTTAGAATCAACAATCAACCTAAGGTATATGTTTTTGGGCGGTGGGAGGAAATTGGAGTACCCAGAGTAAACCCCTGAATTGAACCAACGACGTCCTCGCTGTGAGGCAACATTGCTAACCACTATGCCACCATGCAACCCATTATTCATATATATGACCACAATCTTAGACATTCAGCTAAAAAACAGATAGCATAAATAGATGCATGCCACACCAAAAATTTTGCCACTTTTTTGTTACGATAAGATGACAGCAGTAGCAAAAATACAATTTTTAAGTACAAATATGACTAAGCCACTAAGCTGATGATGGGTTTCTGAACACAGTATGTAAGAGAATGGCCTTGAGGGAGCTGGAAGGAACTTGCTGATTTCTCAATTACACTTCCTTATTTTGGGTCAGACAAAGTGACCACAGCAATGACAATCAACAGGGCCATAGAGGGCTTTTCTTAAAGGAAATATAGTTTCACTAAGTTTAATTCTTAAATGATCACTTGTTTTGGTTTGAAAATTTACAACATATTTAGATATTTTAAGCAGTCAGGTATACCAAGATTTACTTTAGATATTATGTTTACTTGTGTAAACTGTAATTTCAGCAACTTTTATTTGCTTCACTGGTAAAACTGGTAGTTAGTTTGCATCACTGTCTGCTACCACAGTGTCAGATGGTTTAATTGTTATTCTTTTTGCCTTTCCTAGCTGTTGCTTTGGATAAAAGCTTCTGCAAAATGGACAAATATAAACAACATATGTCTATGCTGACTTATTGTTCCTTGTATGTTTTATTAATTGAGAAATAAGCTAACCATCTGTTTTTAGCACCTAAGAAAAAATAAGTTTATTATTATTATTGTCATTGTTATTATTATTATTAGGAATTATTTTTTTAAAGTCATTTTTTGTTAAATTCCCAAAAATGTAAAAGTATTTTTTCGTTCTGGCTTTCCACTGAAATGTATTTCATAAATATTTCTATAGATTTAGTATCTTTGGTTGTGTATTTTTATACAGCTTTATGTGTTTAATAAATTATGATTTACATTTACATTTACAGCATTTAGCAGATGCTCTTATCCAGAGCGATGTACAAAAATGCTTCAAAGTTGATTGTTGAGCTTCTCAAATCCTGATATATTTAGATTTATTTGATTGAATTTCTTAGAATTGTAAGTTATTGTCTTGTATAACTATTCCCTACAGAATCTGGTTTTAACCACAGTCTAACAAAACTATTACAGGGTGAGGAGGTCTGGGTTGAATATTCCAATTCATACTAAAGAACGTATGTGGGGTTAACTACGCTCTATGTGGATCAGTCAGTTTCTTTCACACCAACTATATTTTCTTAGAGCTCAGGGCTTTGTGCAAAGGGGTATTGTAATGCTAGGCCTCCTAGTGCTGGTGAAGAGAAATTGTAATGTTCCAGCATACAGAAACATAATAGACAAAAACACAACAATTGGTAAAAACAATTGGTAAAGGTGCTTTTAGCCATGCAGCGTTTAATAAAGAGAGCTGATCTAACACAGAGAATCTATATTTTCATTCATACCGTTTACACTGATACCCTACATTAAAGTAAACAAATTTATTAATAGTTTAACATAGAGGACTTCCGGACAAGCAAATTCGTGGAGAAATACTCACGGCCGCAGTCAAGTGCATTTACCAGGCATCGCCACAGTACCGCCTAATTAAAAAAACACAAAACACCTGGTCGGGTGCCTGTTAAAGTACAAAGAACTGAGCAGTCCCTTTACGTATTACATTTTCTCTTCTCTCTCTTTAAGTTTAGCGCTAGGGCTCTAAATTAACATCTAGCACGCTCCCTGTGAGCGTGAACATAAAAAATAGAATCCACCTGTTTGTAATTTAGTCTCAGTCTAAAAACACCTGTTCTGTGAAAGCTTCAGTGGTTTGTTATAGACACTAGTAAACAAACAGCATTATAAAGACTCAGGAACCAGACAGGTCAGGGATAAAGTTGTGGAGAAGTTTAAAGCAGGGGTTAGGTTATGAAAAAACATCCCATGTTATAAACATCTCAAGGAACTCTGTTTAATCTATCATCCAAAAATGGAAAAAGTATTCCACAAGTTCAAACCTAAAGAGACATGGGCGTCCACCTAAACTGACAGACCAAGCAAGGAGAACAGCCTAGTGACCCATGATCTCCCTAATAGAGATGCAAAAAGACACAGCCTAGATGGGCAAAATCTATCCACAGGACAACTATGAGTTGTGTCTTACTTTTTTATGAAAGAGTGAAAGAAAAAAACATTTTTGAAAGAAAGACACAAGAAGCAGTTTGCAGTTGAGGACAACGCAAACATGTGGAAGAAACTGCTCTGGTCAAATGAGACCTTTTTTTTCCTCTTTCTTTTTTTCTTTCTTTCTTTCTCTCTCTCTCTTCCTCTCCCCTTAGTGGGAAGTTTATTATTAACTCAAATAAAATGACACAAACTTTTGGCTATATGGCATATGTAATTATAACAAATATAAAGAAAATAGAGAAAAATAGACTGAAAATTAATCCAAATGGTTTGCCAGAATTACTACTCATTATCAAGTTCCTTTGGGTAAATCATCAAGTATTAAAAATACTCAGCCGAAACCACATAATAAGCCAAGCTAACACCTAGAACACAGATTGCCAGTGAGCGATAAAGTTCACAGGCTAAATAAAAGAATACACAATTTTAAATCAAAGTGTGGATTCACTTCCAGCTATTGCAAAATCTCCACAGTTCCAAGCTGCCAAAGTACACATCCCTTGAGGATCTAGTTTGTTAAAATTCAAGCAGGACCCAACACTATCCTTTACCCCCCACCAAGTACAACATGAAACTGGCACTATTGTGTTGGGGCTATAGCCAGGACAACCCTGAGACTTTTTTTTATTATAAATGACTTCTCTGAAACATGCAGTCTTAGCAAGAACTGAGAAAACATTCTTTGAGCTCTTACTCTATTCCATGAATTATTAAAACAGCTTGCCAATATTAGAAAAGTATTACATTTCTACCATATGCTGTAAGATGCAGAGAAATGTTCACCCTGGCTGTCTCTTCTGAAATCCTTACACCCATTACCAATTGAGGTCCTATTACTTTCTCTGTATTTGAGGGACGAAGACTGTGATTTTCTGATAGATGATGCACAACACAACAGCAAAGTCCTAATAAAATTTCATCCTTTGAGTGCAAACAAATGTCTGAGTTCTTATAAAACAATATTTTTCAATTTTTCTGGTGTGGAATTTCAGGTTCCTGGGGAAGGGTAAAAATATTCTTAGAACTGGTGAAAATTTAAACCCTGTTGTTGAGGACGTATGCTGTGATTACATAGCCATTTTTTTTGCCTGGTTCATTTGTCTATATATGATTATATCTGTTATATTTTCTTTGTGTTTATACACTTTAACCAACTTTTACAATTTATTTTCCTTAATTATTTTGTTTGTAATGTTTTAGCAATCGAGGCAAGACAAACTGTGTAAGCATTATTACTGGAAAAAGTTAATAATCAGCATCGAAGCAAAGACAAAACACAGGCAGGCAAAAAAGTTATCTTATATTTCATTGACAGTAACAAGAATCTGTAAACGAAAACAAAAAATAAATAAAACAGTAAAGTGGAGAAAACCAAGGCTAGAAATTCCGCAGAGCATTTATCAGGAATGCATAAAGATTCTAAAGGTATAGATAAGCAAACTAATCAAGGACATAGAGGGCACCTTGCTGAACTTAAGCATACATAGAACATAAAATAATGTGTGCAGTGTTTAAAAAGAAGAAATATATGACTGATTCATTCAGTGATTTAATCTTTGATTCAATCATTGAGTCTATGATACAAAGCTAGAGAGTTTTAGGTTAATTAATCAATTTATTGGTTGATTGTTTGATCAGTTTATTCATTCATTAATTCATTGATTAAATTATTTATTATTTAATTGTATTGAAATTATTCATTATAATTACAATATTTATTGAATCATTTATGCATAGATATGTAATTGTAATACTTTTTATGTTATAAATGTTTAAAGTTTATAATCAATTTTACAATCATTGAATTTTTTTTTATATTTTTGATAAGGCTGTCATTTGCAGGGGAAGTAGCCCAAACCAGTAACTTTATTATAGATGTTTTAGCAAAAATCACAATTACACATTACTCAGAAAAATAGAAACAATTTCATGTTTCAAAATATGAAATTACCTAGTCTTTTTTTGGTTTCTATTTGGTACCAGATCCTTAAAGAATTAATATAATCAATATTATATACCGGGCGGCACAGAGGCGTAGTAGTTGGAGCAGTTGCCTCGCAGAAGGAAGGTCCTGGGTTTGATTTTTGAGCAAGAGGTCTTCTGTGTGGAGTTTGCATGATCTCCCCACTTGTGGGTTTACTTTGGGTACCCCTTAATCTTTTTTGGACTCCAGTTTACTCAGACAGTTCAAAAAAGGTTAATTGGTGATTCTAATTTGTCCATGACAGTCATTGTGTGTGGTTGTTCATCTATGTGTGACCCTGTGATGGACTGATAAAATGTCAAATATGTACTTTAAAATGTCAGGGGTGGCCTAGTGTTTAAGGGGTTCAATTCCCAGCACCGCCAAGCCACCACTGTGAGCTTGAGCAAGGCCCTTAACCCTCAGTTGCAAGTCGCTCTGGATAAGAGCGTCTGCCAAATGCTGTAAATGTACTCCTGTCTTTTGTCCTATGTGCGCTAGGATAAGCTACAGCTGACCCCCATGACCCCAAGTTAAGAAATAGACAGGTACGGAAGATAAATTAATTAATTGATATTCATTCATTTATTCATTTTCTATACCGCTTATTTCCGAACTCGGGGTCACAGGGGGTCTGCTGGAGCCTATCCCAGTGCACATAGGGCGAAAGGCAGGGGGTACACCTTGGACAGGTCGCCAATCTATTGCAGGGCCCCACACACACACACAACCACACACACACAACCACACACACACCACACTAACTTCTATGGGCAGTTTAGAGTCACCAATCAACCTAATGTACATGTTTTTGGACTCTGGAAGGAAACCGGAGTACCTGGAGAAAACCCACCCATCCGCACAGAAAGACCCCAACCCCGGGATTCGAACCCAGTACCTTTTTGTTGTGAGGCGATCGTGCTAACCACTACGCCATCCCTCCGCCCTTAATTAATATTATGTACCAATATTTGAACAATTTAGTAAATTAATATTACCTAATTTCAAATACCAAATATATCAAATATCAAAGTCTTCTTTACAGGTGGATAGGCAGTGGCTCTAGTCATCGGGGCAACCACCATCCACTGCCCTCAGCCTTTTTTTTAATAAAAGCAATGCTAAACAAAATGCACACATGTAACAAAGCTTTACAGCCTCATCAGTGGTTAAACTATGGATGTCAGAGGCGGCTTAAATTGTTTAGGTGATGGGTTGTTGAATAATAGGACAGGAAGAGCTGGGCTTAAGCCCCAGCGCTGCCAGACTGCCACCATTGTGTCCCTAAGCAGGACCCTTAACCATCTTTCTCCAGGGCTCTGTATCATAGCTGACCTCAACCTTCTAAGATGGGATATGCAAAATTGCATATTCTAAGATGAGATTTAACTCGATTACAAAACTAAAAAATTCACTGTATTGCGGAATCTATATGACAAATACAGACATTAAGATTTCATTTTTATATTATTATAAAGCCAGAGGCTGCCATTAACCTTGAAGGTCTTTTATTTTTCATGGATTAATGGGTTTTTTTTGGCCGATTTTCTAGTCAGAAATATAAGACAGGTTGTAGAAATGATATCTGATTCTGATTCAGATGAAAAAATCTGCAAATAAAGCTAGTCTGATGATGACTATTTTTTGTATTAGATAAGATAAGATAATCTTTATTGATCCCACAGTGGGGAAATTAAATTGCTACA
>JAOTQW010000029.1:9225926-9240999 GCA_026260075.1 Sisor rabdophorus | reverse complement strand
ACAGTCCAAAAACATGTGCATTAGGTTGATTGATGACTCTAAATTGCCCATAAGAATGAATGTGTGATTGTGTGTGTGTTCGTGGCCCTGCGATGGATTGACGACCTGTCCAGGGTGTAATCCCTGCCTACCGCCCAATGTGCGCTGGGATAGGCTCCAGCATCCCCGGATTCGGGAATAAGCGGGTAAAGAAGATGAAATGAAATAAACATTTGAAGTGGATCAAAATTACCAAGCTATGGTAAAACAGAAACGATATCTGTGTTTTGTATCTGTTTTCAGAGGTATTGATTTTGCCTTTCAGGTTTAAAAAATGCTCAAAACAGTGCATACATCCAGTAATTATCTAACTTTTACACATCAACAACTATAAGTCAGTCTTTTTACACCAGGAAAAGAGCGTGTATGCTTTTTACAGTAATTTAGTGCAGGTTTGTGGGTGGTCGGGTGTGAAAGCTACCTATTAAGATATAACACTCTGTAAGGCATCTATTTTTTATGGATTCATAGTGTTACTACTAACACATCTCAGCATTGGAAAAATATGTAAATAAAAAAAATATGTGACTTGGTAGCATAGTGGCAGAAAGAAGATCCAGGCTTCGATTCCTGGGGAAAGGGTCTTTCTTTGTGGAGATTGAATGTTCTCCCCTCTTTTGTGGGTTCTCTAGTTTCCTCCCACAGTCTAAAAACAGGTTGTTTGTTGATTCTAAATTGGACACAGGATTGAGTGTGAGTGCGTGTAAGTGTTTATCTATGTGTGGCTCTGCAATGGACTGGTGACCTCTCCAGGGTGTAATCCTGCCTTTTTTTAACGTTTGTGACCTGGGACCTAGGGAATAAGCATGTATAGAGGATGTATAAATAAGTGAAGGCTCTATATGTTCATTAGAATATTATATGTGAAAGAAAATAAGAAAAATTAAGACAATTGTAATATACATTTTTATTTTTATTTATTTAATAATACCTGGGCATTTAGGTAAACACAATTTTCCAAACATGCTTATCCAAAAAGCTTTACCGAGCTCTACCACTTCCCACAAATAGAATATTTTTACGTTGTTGTATGCTTTTTTATGTACAGATTATGCACAGTCTTCAGTTGTAAAACAAATTATTAGTGACTTACAAAAGTGTGGTGTACTTTTACATCTTATCTTAGTTACAAAATTGTTCATGTTTTCACAGGTAAATAACTGGTTTATTATTGCAGACAACAGATGTCCAGAGTGGAAGTCATGGAGGTAGAAATCTGTTTAAGGTTGATATATAATCAACCTTTCTTGTAGAACTGACCATCTTTTGGAGCTGGGCATTGATTTTAGAAACTTTTAGCTCATGTCTGAGTAGAGCAATGCCTACTGAAATACATCCGTGACTAAAATGCTAATTTGGGAAAACCAAGAAAAATAGAGCAAGAAAAAAAAAAAAAAAAGATTAAAAAAAGACACTGTGTACCCTGGATGCATAATACAAAAAAAAGATGAATAAAAAAAAACATTAAAACTGCCACTGATACTCTTTTATTATAATATAATTGTAGCTATGGTTATCCCTTGTCATTGAATTAGTTAATGAAACACGGAAATGGCTCAGGGTTTCCATAGGTCCCAAATGAATAAGGTGTGTACTAATGTCTTAAGCTGCCTGGCAGAACTCTTTGTGATTGAAATATCATTATGGATCAAGGTTATTTGCTAACACTTTATTTACAGTAGTTTTTCAACATTTATGTTTCCAAAAAATCATTGTCATTGCAACCTCTTCATTTGGCTCTGGATTGTTTTGGACCTTTTGTAAAAAGCAAGCAAAGGGCTCTGACTAGCACAATATTTATTTATTCACTCATCTTTTTTGAAGAAGCAAGGGTACATCATGAGTGGGTCACCACACAAATAACCATACACACATATATGGGCAATTTATAATCACCAATCAACCTAATGAACATGTTTTTGTTCTGTGGGAAAAAAACTGACTATCTAGAGTAAACCCAGGCAATAGTGGAAAAAACATGCAAACTCCACACAGAAACTCCACCCCTTGGTCAAGATTCAAACCTTCTTGTTGTTGGACCACCATGCCACTCTTTAGCACAATAAAGTAATCTTATTCTCTTATGTCTTTATATCCATTTTCAAAAGCACAAAATTCTATTTTGTCTTCTCGCTGAATTAAATTAATTAAAATATTTAATCAGTGGTATAGTGGTTAGCATGTTCACCTACAGGTTTGATTCCTTGGCAAGGGGTCTTTCTGCACTGAGGTTGCATGTACTCCCTCCAGGCACTCCGGGTTTTTCTCACACAGTCCAAAAACATGCTCATTAGGTATGATTGGTAATTCTAAATTGCCCAGGAGTGGGTGTGAGTGTGTGTGGTTGTTCTTCTTTGTGTTGCCCTGCTATAGACTGGCGACTTGTCCAGAGTGTACCACTGCTTCTTGCGTTATTTCTGCTTGGTTAAGCTCCAGCATACCCTGTGACTCTGAGCTGAGGAATAAGTGGGTATAGAAGAAGAATGATTGAATAAATGTAATGAGTCTATTTTGGCAAAATCAAACAGCAAGAAAATGGCAAAAGTAAACAAGTTTACAGAACGTAAATTGGATGTGCTACTATTAGTTGTAGAAATGAGAAAAAAATAATCTTGAAACATTTTTATTCTTTTGTTATTAATTTTAGAGATTGTTGTCTGGAATTAATAACAAAAGAGTCAATCAATACGCTATCAATACAGTGAGGTCGGAAATATATCAAATATACCAAATATATTGCTGCAACCACGAGCCTGAATGGCTTGGTGGTTGGGTTGCATATACATTATGTAGCGGTGCCACATCCTTACCAAGTGCTATGCCATGTCTGTGTGACATTGGGCAGCACACCACAGGCCATTACAATGCAACACACCTTGTTAGGGCGGTAGAGCAGCATCCCCCCGGTCCTATCAAGACAGTGCCATCAGTATTTTAGTTGCACAGTCTCCAGCTCTACAACTGTCAGTTTGTCTTTAGTGGATAACTGCGCTCTCCTAATATGCAGTTAGGTAATTAAATGCACTAAAAATGAACACAACACTTAAAAAAAAAACACCAACACATCACTTATCAAGAAGCCACCCTTTACGCACCCTCCCAGCTTGTAGAATCTTCTCAACCCTGCTGTAGGATGTATGAATCATAGGCTAAACCAGGGCACTTTGCCACAGTATTTGTTAGGTGCATTTGTGCATCACATATAATTTGTACATTCAATAAATGTAAATGTTTCTGATTTAGGTATGCAAATACTTCTACTGGGTGTGCAGTCAATTGCTCAAATTACTTTTAAAAAACTTTAAAATGAATACACACTTGTATTATATTATTATATTATATTATTATTGTATTATATTACATTATATCAACAATATAATCCATTAACAATATAAAATCAACAATATAAAACATTAAATTTGAAAGCCCATATTACTTTTATTCTGAAGATTTTAATCCACTGCTAGTTAAAATTGTATTTTTCATACACATCTAGTGACATTACTAATAAAAAGGTAATCTTGAACAGAATTGTTCTCTGTAATAATTACAACACAAAAAGATTCAATTTGGTTTTTTATAGTAACCAAGCCTAATTCGCACTCTAATCTGAGCAGTATGCAGTTTTGCATTGTCCTGCTAAAATACAGAAGATCTTCCCTGAAATAGATGTCTGGAGAGGAGCAGATGTTGCTCTAACATTTAGGATACCTTTCAGAATTCATAGTTCTTCCAAAACATGCAAGCTTCCCCTACTGTATGCATATATGCACCCCTATACCATCAGAGATGCTGGCTTTAGAAGAAAAGCTTTCCATGATTTCCAACAAGAATGTTAAATTTTGACTTGTCTGACCATAGAACACTTTTTTTTATTTGAATCAGTCCATTTTAAAGTCCTGTCCCACAGGACATGACATCACTTATGGACCATTTATTCATCTTCTTTGCATGCTTATTCCCTAGCTCACGGTCACCAGTCCATCACAGAGCCACACACACTTGTATTCACTTATATGGGCAATTTGGAGCCACCAATCATCTTAATTGTTTTGGCCTGTGGGTGGGAATCGAAAAGTCTAGAGGAAACCCACACAGGGAACATGCTTAGTTTGCATGCTTTCCCAGCTAAATCTTTTTAAAGCTTTATTAAGAGTTATTTAAGCTCTTTGTTGTACCAGGCATCAAATTCTGCTGCCAGAATGCCATTAAGTCCCTCCCACCTGCAGGGAAGCTACCAAAACCCACCTGTGCCCTGCTTCAGTCATGACACTTGGCTCAAGTGGTAGCCAGTTTTCAAAGCCATGCGGGATGACAGCACACTTGTTGAAAATGGTGTATGCATCCATAAAGTATTCATATTCCATTTATCTCATACAGGCTATCCAAGAGTAAATCGTGACACCATTCAGTTTTATTCCTTCGGTTTTTCTTTCCTTCTGTCTTGCCATAGATTCCGCAAGGAACCAATCCTATAGATTCATGCAGCATGCATGCAGATGCAGCATCTTGTTCATTTCTCAGTGAAGCAGGTTAAATATGTAAACCTATGTTTTGTAGGTTTGTGAGTATTGGTTATAATCTTTTATTCATTCTTCTATACCATCTTATTCCCTAATTCAGGTCACTGCTGGAGCCTATCCCGCGTACATAGGGCAGGAATCAGGGTGTACAACCTGGACCAGTCCATCGCAAAGCCACATACAGAAAGACCACTTGCAGTGCATTAGATAAAATTTACCAGTCTAATTTTTAGTATAGAAAGTTTTCACACAGCCAGCTGGTGCGAAGCCAGATGCTGGAATTCTGCATGTATAAAAGTAGCACATAAAATATAATAATTTGGGTAATTCTATATTGTTTTATAACAACAGCAAGAATGAGTGTGCACAAAAGAGAAACGCGACAAGGGCGCCTAAAATAGCATTAGAATTAAGATCATGCGATACAAGATAATATGAGAAAAAGAAAATGGCCTCTGGGCCAAGAGTTGTGTGTTACACAAGCAGAGCCTCTGGGTCGCTGCAGGCAACTTCTGTGGCAAATGACAGGTCTTACTTGCTTCCTCAGCATGTCAGTTTAAGCTGCAGAGATCTAAAATAAGGTCACTTACTAACACTCACAATCCTGTCTGAGATCTACAGTAAAGTTTTTTAGTTCCACAGATCATTATAGATACACTGGCTTGTTTATGTCTAATTACTCTTGGAAGTTTTTTCGCCATGTGTTTATATCTATCTAAGCCTTTCTCTGCACAGCATGTATTATGTAGATTATCAAATTTAAGTAAAAACCCAACAAATCAGATGTCTCACACTTTCAATGCTAAATGGTAAAAGTTAGTAAAAGTGTGCAATATGAACTCATCTGTTTCACTAAAAAAGAGACAGGTGGCAGAGCTGGAAGTAGCGGAACTAAAGATGTTGTAGTTTTCTTTGGGAATGACAAGGTTGGACAGGATTAGAAACGAGTTTATCAGGGGGACGGTTCATGTTGGGTGTTTTGGGGGAAGGCTCTTATGTACAGAGAAGGAAGAGTTAATACATTGATAGGAAGATGTTAGCAATGAAGATACCAGGTAGAAGGCAAAGGGGAAGACCAAAGAGGAGGTATATGGATGTGATAAGTGAAGACATGAAGTTAGTGAGGGGTGAGTGAGAAGGATATAGAGAATAGGGCTGGGTGGAGACGGGTGATGCGCTGTGGCGACCCCTAAATGGGAGCAGCCGAAAGGAGAAGAAGAAGAAGATGAACTCATCTGTTTGAAATTCTTTCATTTTTTATGTTTAAGAACAAAAAGATTTACCATGAAAATATTATTGATGTAATTGAGTCGTATGCATCTTTAATTTATATTTTATTTATAAAATCATAATAAAAGTCAAAATGTCTGCTATATGTCACCAAACATAACATAACTATAAGTATACTATACATTTTTGAAAGGATGCAGTGTTTATTTTTCAATATATGCTATGGGGACAAAAGATGTAGAAATGTACTGTTCAGATGTTCAATATACATTACATATTATACTGATATTCTTTTTTTTACTTTAATCATTTACTTTAAAAATGAACATGTGGACATAAATGTGAAAATTAATTGGCATTTTAGTTATTTATTTATTACTTTTCATCAGACCTAGTGTTCAAAGTTTTCAGAGTTTATATAATAAAAAATTAAGAAAATATAATAAAATGCTAATTATAAACCCTACTGTAACCCGAACTACCAAGACACAAACACAAAAACAATTGTGTAATCAAATAATATGTTATAAATGGCAAGAAACTTTTTTAATAATATACTACGAGTCTACATTTGCTTGACTGCGTTTTTATATTTCTTTTGTAAAAAATCATATATATACTAATACAAAGCATGTATGGCATGTCAGAATTCAGAACACCGGATTTAAAATGCATCAATAACAATAACAATTAATTAGGCAAAATAAAGTGCAAAAATTAATAAAAAAATAACAGTAAAGCAAATAGAAAAAATGTTCTCTCTGGCTAACTGTGTCAGGCTTCATGTATTTTTACTTTTAGCTGATAGTGATTTGTGTATACTGCCCTGATTAGCTGTCAGACAGACACATTGAATATTTAAACAATAAAAAGAGCACAACATTATTTTTCATATTTCTTTTCATAAATTACAATAATATACAGCCAACATGAGCTTATTTACTAGAGCTGGAACCCACCCTACCACTTAAGACCAAAAGCTTTATCCACTTGAACCAGTACTGTCCTAGACAGACAGGCAGAAATGGTATCTTTTTAACACCACCAAGAACCTTTTTCACCTGAATCGTTTCTGCCCAACCATTTGCTGTTTTGTCTCTCTTTAGTATGCTGTGCTACTTTTTTTAGACATACCAGAATCCAGAATTATAAAATGTTTTGCAGCTGCTATTCCATAGTTCCAAAAGACGAACTGACGGACAGATGGACAGACATACAGACAGACAGACAACCAGAGATGCAAATACCATAAACTGTTCTAAAAAACAAGTGCAAATACATACATATGTAAACAAAATAAGGTTTTAAAAAAAAGCATGGGAGGAGCCTTTGATGATTTTGTATTCTGTGCACACACATCTACTGTAGTAAATAGCAGGTATTAGGTGCCAATGATGGATTGGGTGGATTTCATGACCCTTTGCATTGATTTTTTTTAACATGCTATAGAACTGCCATACCGCATGCTGAGGGAGCTTGTCAACCTGCTCTCAATAATGCAGCAGTAAAAGTTGGCCTGGACCTTGGGAAATCTTTTCTGTATTTAAAAATGCTGTTTTGCCTACCCAAAGAAATTTAAGATATACAGATGCCATTACAGATTCTCAGATTGAAATAACAAGGAACTTAAAGCTGGAGACACACTCTTCTTTAAACCCGGTGATGTTGATAGGGAAGTTCCTGCTGCTGTTAGATTACTGTAAGTCCACAATATCATCTCGGTGGCATTGAGGCTGAGGTTTGACATAGAACACCATGCCGACAGGTTTAGGACCTCCTTAATGTAGGCTAATCCATTAAATCTATTTTTTAATTCAACCAACAACTGTGTTATTATTTGCATATTTGTAAAAGATATTGGAGTTATAATAAGTAAGAACTATATATAGAAGTGGAAACTACATCCTTGGGTGTAGGTGGAAGACTTGCTTTGAAGTGACTTATGATCAGCTTCTTCAATCACTTTATAACAATGGGAGATGGTTGTAGTCTTCAGATGTATTTCCATGTGTTCATCTGAATTCTATTTATAGGCTCTAGAGTTATGTTATCTTCTGCCAGCTGACCTGTTCGGGGCAGCAGTTGTGTTAGGAGAATTTTAATGGTCTTTGCTTTTCTTATCCATTGGAGTGATACAATTTGTCACCATAACGAAATAATGCAAGACTAGCTAGTACACAAGTTACTCTATAGAAACTTAAGCTGCGTCGAGATGCTGCTGAAATAGCCTTCCCTAACCTCTGGATTGTAATATGTGCGCTATCCTTTTGCATTTACAGCATTTAGTAGGCGCACAGTGCTTTAAGGTCTCTACCAATGAATACATCAATAGGCTATACAACTCTAATACACACTCACAGTGCGTTGTATCCTGGGAGTGAAGCATGCACAGTCAGATCTGGAGGTGGCTGACTGTGAGCATTGTAAAAGACTTCAGATGCTTTTTCTCTGTGCCCATCAGTTGTTGCTTTAGAAAAGCCCAAGGACAAGCCATAGGGGAGAGTCTCTGATGCCAAAAGTGCTGGGCCTCGAGGGACACACCCCCCAGGAAAAAAAAGGTCAGATATTTTACTTTGGTGCCTCACCCTCATCTTTGTCGTAAGGTAGATAGCTTACCACCCCTCACAACTGCTAACAATGCTTTAGGGTGAATGTTCTTCAGTGGAGCTTTAGCTACAGGGTTTGTTTTGAAGTGGTATCTTTCTAACACCACCAAGAGCCTGTTTCACTGGAATCATTTTTGCACAACCATTTGCTGTTTTGTCTTTCTTCTAGTAAGCTGCTATAGGATGCTGTGCTACTTTTTCTGGACATACCAGAATCCAGCCTCAAGAGAAACCTATAATTTAAAAAGGTTTTTCAGCAATTTGATCATATTCCTACACTGATTAAATCCCTAAATATCTAATTTCAGTTCAAAATGCTGCCCGCCAAGCAAATTTAGTCACATATTATATCTGAGAACTGGTTTGTCACAAAAGACCACAAGGATTCATATTCTTATATATTCATTTTTTCCTTAGCACAGGAAGTTCCATGCTCTCTCAGCATGGACTTCTATACCTGCTATTCACGGCGGTCTGCTACAGCCTATCCTATTGCACATAGGGCAAGAGGCAGGGGGGTACACCCTGGACAGATTGCCATCGCAGGGCCCCACACTCAACCATACGCACTCACATTCACTCCTATGGGTAATTTAGATTCACCAATCAACCAATAAACATTATTAACGAAACACACACAGATCAAATCACACCATATTCCTATTCCTATTACAAATTTTGGACATGTACCCCAGCCAATTTTTATCCACACAATCAAAAACAGCAAAAATGAACAGGTTACTAATTCCCAATATGGCAACCCTGGCTGATCATGTATCCTGTCCTTGCCATTAGGGTGTGCAGAGATACACAAATAAATGTGTTAACAGTCATGTAGGATAACCTATCATACTATTAATGGATATGTTTTTGGACTGTGCGAGAAAACCAGAGTACCTGGAGGAAACCCACGCGAGCGGGGAGAAGATGCAACTGTCATAACCACTGCGCCGCCCTCTCAGTGACCACATAATCCAAAACAGAGCATTTATCATTGAATTATAATGAAAATCATCTCTTTTTTAAATTACTCAGTTCACACACATATTTGTAATTCTTCAGCTATCCCTTAGGACATCACAGCAGAAATGTGCAGTCTCCAGTGGAATGTGGTCCGTTGCATGGCAGAAGCTCCTCCATCCCTCTCTAGGCAGCAATGGGAAAGGCCTGTGGGAGTTTTGCACTGAACAGAGACACAAAAACATGTGGGAGCACATCTGGAACCCAGCAGGTGTGGAAAATCCCATGAGAGGTTGTTGCCAGGTAGTAAACTTCCCTGAGTAGCCTCCCCAGACACCCTGCAGACATCCAGATGAATGTGATAATCAGAAGCAAACCCCAAAAATGACCTGTTTACTAGAGGTGTGTACATATCTGCATTTTAAAAAATATAGCAATATAGCATGTTTGTCATGTTTGGTTGGGTTCCTTGACTGCAGTGAACTTGGCACATTTATTGAACATATATAGTGGTCAGAGGTTTCAAAAGCAAATATATGTTAATAAAAATATTTTTGAACTCTTGATAGAACTCTTTGGCTTAGCAAACAAAACATTTTTAATATTTTATTTTTAGCTCATGCATAGATTTTTATACCAATTCACAAAAACATGTGCACCCACACACACTCCTCTTTTATGTTCATTTATCTTCAATACCCGCTCATTCCCGAACTCAGGGTCACTCTGTGGGTTTTCTGGAGCCTATCCCAGTGCACATAGGGTGAGAGACAGGGGTACATGCTGGACAGGTCGACAATCACTCGTATGGCCAATTTAGAATCAACAATCAACCCAATGTACAAGTTTTTGGACTGTGGGAGTAAACTGGAGTACTCAGAGGAAACTCACCCAAGAACAATTTAAATAATGTACGATTATGTGACAAGGGGCAGAGATGAGAAAAACTTTGGCATCAAGAAAACAATTAGCATGCAAATTGAGATGAAAGAAAAAAATTCTCACTGTGTTTGTGTGCTTAAAAGCAGCGTCGGTGATTTGGCTCAAAATAATCTTTGGTTCTGCAGGTTAATATACTCCTCACATATTAATTAAAGTTTACATGTATTTGTATATTGTGTGGTAGATGTAGGTTTGAAATAACCCACACCTACCACACGTTATACATTAATTCATTGATTCATCTTCTATACCTGCTTATTCCTAAACTTGGGGTCACAGGGGTCTGCTGGAGCCTATCCCAGCACACATAGGGCGAAAGTCAGGGGGTACACCCTGGACAGGCAGGGCCACACACACAACCACACACTCACAAAATCACTCCTTTAGAGTCACCAATCAACCTTACGCACACATTTTTGGACTGTGGGAGAAAACCTGAGTACCCAGAGGAAACCCACGCTAGTGCGGGGAGAACATGCAAACTTGTTGTGAGGCGACCATGCTAACCACTACGCAACTGCGCCGTTTCACATGCTATACAAATACATGAAAATCTAATTATCTAATCCTGACATAAATCTAGATTATCCAACAATAATGTTCTTTCAAACAGTATGATAGGTTATTCTACATGACTGTTACCACATTTATTTGTGTATCTCTGCACACCCTAATGGCAAGGACAGGATACATGATCAGTCAGGGTTGCCATATTGGGAATTATTATCCTGTTCATTTTGTCGTTTTTGAATGTGATTGTGTGGGTAAAAATTGGCTGGGGTACATTTACAAAATTTGTAGATATTTTTATGCTTAAACCTGGAGTTAATTATAGACAAAAAATATCTTACACAGACGTTCAACAAAAGAACACTACTCGGGTTCGGATCAGGGGGGGGTTCTCCCAATCATGCTTCTCCGGGTATCACTGTCCCTCCCTACGTGAACATTAAGGTCTCCCAGTAGAACGGCAAAATGGTACTCTAAGCACTTTCCAGCACCCCTCCCAGAGTTCCCAAGAAGGTCAGGTACTCTACACAAATGCAAACTTTGCACAGAAAGACCCTTTGCCCAGGAATCGAAACAGGGACCTCAGTGCTGTGAGATGACAACCGCCTCACCCTTCACTTAATATATGGTTGCATATTTCTTGTTTACTCAAAGTGGTATTATCACACTGTAGCTTTTTTGTGTTGCTTTTACCACAGGCTTATATTGTTGCTGTTTGTTTCCTTTTTCCAGTATTTTCATTCTTCTTTTCAAGAGGTGAAATGCATGCTCAGTTGGAGTAGTCTTGTGAATGTCTTGTCAGTCTGTATTTTTTCCCCTGTTGAAGTCCTTTGTTGTGCTGCCTGTGTGTTTTGGGTCACTGTCTAGCTGCATGATGAAGTTTCTCTGATTTAGTTTAGAGGTTATCTTAGTTTCAAAACTTTTTTCTTTTCTCTAATCTCTCAATTTCTTTTGAAATGTAGAATGTAGGTACAATATATACAAAAAAATAGTAAATCGGTTATAGTGGTGCCTATAAAGAGTAGGACTATAATTAGTCTTTTAGATTTTTTGCAGTATTTAGATTTTGCTTGTACAGCATTGATTTGCTTGTTTTTTGTACCCATAATATAAATTCTGGTTTTGTTCTTAGCAGAATGTTTACATTGCATCACATTGTTCATATTTGGTTAAAAGTAAAGCTTTTTAGTGGTTGGATTTTTCCAACAGAAAGTATTTTCTTTCTAATTATATGCTATACAATATATTGCTAAGAGTTTGTGGTAACCTGACTATCATATCCATATTTTTTCACTCCAAAATTTTGTTAACAAATTTGTTATGGCACAAAGGTGGTACAAGATGTTGAGTAAATATGAAATAACATATCAATCTGCTAATTTGGTGACCAGTGGATAGGTTTTAATTAATGAAAACTCTCTGTATGTAACAAGCTGAAATATTGCATATTACAACTGACTTTCCACACCGTATCTGTCTTTGCAGCAAATTGCCTTGACAAGGTGAAGCAAAAGGAAAGCGGTAAACATTGATATGCCTGAAAAGCGTTTTAGAAATGAAAAGGATCTCACTCTAGCTGGTTTTCTGCATGGCAGGTAATCCTGTTTGGAATATCAATCTTACACCAAATTTGTATGACTTTTAGCACATTAGAGAGGTTTTGATAGATTTCATACAAACTGAGATGTAAGAAAAGCTCAAACTGCTAATAAGGCTTTAACTGCAAGCATTCTTTACTTTTCTCTGAGCAGGAGTTCAATAACCTAATGGAATACACTAAGCTCTGTTGCACCCCCCCCTTACCCCAACTTACTGTTTATGTTTCCTGCATTCGAATTATTCCCTTCAACTTGTCAAGACTTTCATTTGCCTGACAAGATTCCCATGTTGTGTTATTTTTCAGTGCTTATCACACTAGGCTGTCTCCACAGTTCTTACTGCATTCTTGCTTGTGTGTTGTCTGAGATAAAAGCATGCTGTTCATTGGCTAATTTCCACCCACAAAAACATTAACACAACTCTTGGATAAGCTAAACATGAGTATTTTACGAACTCTTAAAAAGGCGTGGGTCTGATTCCTAGGCAGGGCCTTTTGGTGTGAAGTTTGTATGTTCTATGTGAAGTTTGCATGTTCTGTGTATGTGTGTGTGTGTGTGTGTATGTGTGTGTGTGTATATGTGTGTGTGGCTGTGTGGCCCCGTAATGGACTGGTGACCTGCCCAGGGTTTACCCCACCTGCCTTACGGTGTTCAGAGAGCTGATAAAGGCTTAAGCAGAGCCCCTGTGACCCTAATATAAGGAATAATTGGGTACAGAAAAAAAAGAATTAAAGGAAATTAATGTCCTATATACGATAGACATTGCACGTTTTATCTGGCACTATTTTGTCTGTAGTCAACCGATTCTTTGGATATTTAGTAGGCTGCATTAGGAGCAGTAACTGATTGTTTGACAGTTTAGAGATTGTATTTTGTTCTCTGCAAAACAAGAACTTTCACTTGCCAGCTATTCATGTCTTTACATCAAAAATGTTTTAGAACATGGATATGCAGTCTGTTATTTCCCTAAACAAAGCCATCCTGCCACAGTATGTTATTTGAAAAGACACGGCATTATTAAAGCTAGCAAAAAAACCCTAATAATCCTCCATTTCTTCTATGACACATCCAAAACTAGGACAGTGTATTGCTATCTATAATTGGTTTTCCCATAAGTAGAATATCTCTATTCATTTAGTTGTTTTAAATTAAAAAGGAACATAACATCTATTGTAGTTGATTGTGAGACTTCTGACAAAATGACTGACGTAAGCATCATATACCACACATTTTACTGCAGCTTTATATCAACATAAAATTCATAAGAAGACATTGCTTTCATTTCTTGTAACAGAGAATAAAATAAAATAGGTACCTCTCTTTTTGAAGACATTCATATATATATATATAAAGCTCTTTAATATATATGAATGTCTTTTTGAAGACATTCATATTTCAATAAAGAGCTTTAGAGACTAATTATTATTTATTTATTAATTCATCTTGTTGATGATTTATTCCCTAACTCGGGGTGACAGGTGTCTGCTGGAGCAGCACTATGCGTTGCACACATAGGGCGAGAGGCAGGGGTACATCCTGGACAGGTCGCCAGTCTATCGCAGGGCCACATATAGACAAACAATTCTGCATAGAAAGACCCTTGCTGTAAAGTGAGCGTGCTAACCACTACACCACTGTGCTGCCCTTTATCATCAGTGTTACGTAAATAATTTAAAAAAGTTTACCATTTAAAAAGAAATGTTTAACAAAAATATTATATAGCTTAGTAATTTTTTGTTACATGAAATATCTATGTATATATGATGTCAACATGACATTTTTGACATTTATATGATATTATATCTGCTTCTTTGTGCATTAAATAACAGTATTTGCAATATTCTACCATGTAACTTTAACTCTTTAACGCAGTGATTATAATAATAAACACTAAAAGTAACAGTTTTATGTTGAAACAAATTAAGAATGATTCCTATGGTCTTGAATTTTTCATAAACTGCCTGTAAAAACTTTTAGGAAAAGAAATATGGCACACTTCCACCCAATAAAAACATGCAGTTATGCAAAAATAACTAAATACATAAAACAGCAAAAAGCTTTTTTAACACTTACAAGTTTTATACTGGATCTGACAGTTTTAAAAAGTTTAAGATATTGTAGACGAGAAGCTTCCTAGATTTTTGGACTTGCAGTTCGCTTTAAATGTGTAAGCTAGGGCTATCTGTTAGAAATGCCAGGTTTAATGGTAGAATTAGCACAGGAGTAATATGCTGTGTCTATATATTAAATAAAATAGTATTCTTTACTCGTTCTGAAGAAGGAGCCCAAACTGTATACAAAAAATAATCATTTTCTTCATTAGTCTCAGTTAGAAAAACATTCTGGCTTTTAATAAGCCCAAACAATCTTATACAGAAAAATTTTGTATAACTTATAACTTGGCCAATATTTTGTACAAATTTACCTTTACCTTTATACCTTAAATATTAAAGAATCTAAAATTCTTTAAATTATCTATTTCATTTTTTTGTATATTGCCTCACAATAAGAAGGTCCTGGGTTTGAATCCCTGGCTTGGGGTCTTTCGGTGCCGAGTTTGCATGTTCTCCCTGCACTTGCATGTGCATTAGGTTGATTGACTCTAAATTGCCCATAGGAGTAAATGTGTGAGTGTGTGGTTGTGTGTGTGTGGCCCTGCGATGGA
>JAOTQW010000029.1:9164079-9185378 GCA_026260075.1 Sisor rabdophorus | reverse complement strand
TATATATAGTGTGTGTCTTTGTCTCACAGTTTATGTGCTTCACCAGTCCATCTCAACTGTCAAATTTCCTGGAAGTAATTTGGGTTTAGTAAGTGTTTTTAATAGAGATCTCTACTTTCTGTTCAAGTTAGGGGAAAATATTCACATTTAAAAATAGTGAAGTAAAATGCGCACCTGCTTTCCAACAGGAATATTTTGCCTAAGGGAATTTATGGATGTCCATTTTATGGATGTCTCATATGTTAAAAGGGTGTTTTTTTTTTAAATAACATGACATCCCTAAACCAATATATGTGACACCCATAAACAACGATGTGTATCACTTTGCATCATTCTACACTTGGTTAAGGAGTTACTTTTATCCATGGGCTGGTGTAGCATTAAGAAAAATCAACTATCATCATATTGGATTTAGCAAGGTTATAATTGAGTTTTTTCAGTGAAAAACAGTAAAAACATTTAGGCTAAGAAGTTTATTAGCTGTATGCAACAATTATTAGTTTGGTGATTATGTGGGTAGAAGAAATAATAGCGAATTCACGTTTTTCCTGATGTCATGAAAGAATGAGTGATGCTGTCGTGTGGTGGATGTAAAAAAAATCTGAATTAGTTAAAGAATTATTTCATTCCTGCATGCACCCATTGGACTGGCTGATTGCACTATGAAGCATTTTTCAAGGTACAAGGTTTTCGAGAAACATAAAAAAACCTATTTTTATTAACTGCACCTTGAAGAATGCTTTCTCTCTCTTTACATATGCATAAAATGTCTATGTCCAGAGAGAGAGATTACCTATCATCGTACACAGTACATACTGCAGATCAGCTACCCAGATACTATTGTAACTACAGTTCTCCCTATATCTGTCTGTCTCTCTATATTACAGGAGACGGCACTGAAACCACCACTCTATGGCACACTCTGTGGCACAGGTACTACTCGCTCCCACAGGATAAAAATCAATCTCTAGCTGCCATATCCTAAATAGAAGGAAGAGAGTGGGAGGGAGAGGAAGGCACTGACTGAAGAGGGAAAAAACAACTGCATAATGTACATATTCTGCAGCCTGAAACAGGACCTAGAGAGAGGAGAGGCGAGGACGGCCAGGCTATTTTCACTGAGACATTTCTGTTTGCCTACTTGCAGCTTGACTAAATATCTGCTAGTAATTTTGTAGAAGAATTTGAGATGCTTTGTTAAATCACTTATGTGCTCATGTACTAGACTCTAACAAAGGCACAAGACAACTGGAGAGCCTGTTAACTTACATGGCATGTACACTTTTTAACAACCTGTTAATGGTTCTTCAATTGCCCCACCAACACGTGTAAAATGTTTTTATCAAATCTTTACCATACAGCAAAGAAACTTCTGTCAGAATTAGAAGTAGAGCCGTGCAACGCTACAATAACTTTCCAAATTAATGAATATGTAAACCTACACCATATGGCTGAATGTTTGTAAACATGCCACCACTTAAGGTTTGAACACACATTTGTTTAGAATGTAGCTTTACATTATTTTGTCACTAAATCAGAAAGGGCTAAACCAAGCATGACAATGCCCTTGTGCAAAAAACCAATCAATTCACGCTGTATTTTTTTTTTGTGTAGATAAACTTAGGTGTTCTGTACAGAGCCTGACCTCAACCTCACTAAAAACCTTTTGATATGAAGTGGAAAGCTTACTTCACTAAGAAATACTTATCCAAAATATGAACTTACTGATACTATTGTACAGTTAGAACTGTGACAATCATTATACGAGTAAAGAGTGAAAATCAATCTGGAATAGGATGTTCACAAAAACACATATGGATGTAAGAGTAAGGTGTCCTAATACTCTATATAGTGTAGTTTACAACAAATGTTTTGTATTAACTGTGTAAGTCTGAAGTACATGTTACTTGCTTACTAGCATCTAGAACTTCTCTGAAATTTTAATTTTAGTTTGTACCCTGTAACAAGGCTATTGTCTTGACTTTTAAAACAACAAGTCTTTATTGCCTGTTACAACCAGTCTGGCTTTTGCAAAATGTTTACTTTTTAATACAGTGTGCATAATAATGTACGAATTAATGTCCTCATTAATGGTTTATTTAGCTTCAAAAAGTCTACTACAGTACAATACTTTCTGTGAAATTCCCTGATATTCAAACACAAGATTAATGCTTCAGTAGTGAAATATTATCCACGCAGTGCTGTTAAAGCTAAAAATGAACAAAATAGACCATATTAAAGGTGATTTATGCTCTATATAATTATTTTTTGTTGTCCTATAACAGTTCTTTGTGGATACTTATCTAGCAAGTAATGATGTTATGAGGTTCTACCTTTAAGGTTTCTCTAGAGGGGCAACCGAAGAACCCTTAGGGGGTTCAAATTTGTAAGTGTAAAATACCTATGTACAGGATATCTTTTCATATGTGTTTATCTACTATCAATTCAGCACAGCCTTTGTTTACTGGATACTTAGTGTTCCCCTTCAGGAACTTAGGTTGTGTTAAGACACTTTGGGAATGGGACCTTTTTTCAACTTTTATGACCTTTGACCTAAAGCATGAGTGAAATCTTTACAGAAGCATTACGCACGTGAAAGCAATGTCAATAAAAGGAATTAATGCTGTATAAAAATGTCATACCACACTGCTAACGGCTCTCTTGTTTAGCTTGTGAAACAAGTGGACAATATGTCTAAAAGAAAATTAAAGTCACAAGCAACACTAACAAAAGTCAGGTCCTGCTTTTGAACCAGCATTTTCCTAAAGAAGCCTCCTTGGAGAGCCCCTGATACCATAAGAGAAACACCCGGGGGTCACAGTTTCAGACCCTCTTTGTCATCCCAGGGAGACGTCATTAAGCAATTTCCCAATTGGGCTGCTTGCAGTAGTTCTGAAGTAAGAGTCCATATACCCTGCGTACAATCTGGACCTGGTGACCCCAGGATCCAGTGCCATTGCATTACACTGAGGTCACACACACCCAGGACAGTGACTTAGCAGAGGCAGCGTAGGTATCTCAGTCCTGAAGGGAGGATCTTATGTGATGCATGTTTATATATACATGACCTCTATTGAGTAATGAGTAGATTAAACAGATTTCATATGTGCTTTAGGCCAGACGTTTTAAAAGAGAGATCTCAGAGCATCTCAACACAGTGTCTTGTTTTCATGTAACCTGACACAATTTATTTGCCAGAGTTTTTCATATCAGACATTTCAGCAGCACTTAATGTTCTGAGTGCATTGAGGTATTTACTTTGTGGAATCAAATGTGGTGGGTACTGAATCAAATGCAGTAGGCTCTAAAATAAAGGCAGTAGGTATTCAAGAGAAGGCTTTATTGCAATAGACACTGAACTGGTTATGGGGCATGGAATAAATGCTGTTGGTACTGAATCATTAGAATTCTTTTCTTTTTTATTTTAACCGCAGTTAAAGGTTTGGCTGACAAAAGCGCTGATTGATAATTTCTTATGCTGTAGTCAGCCCATTTCATTGACCTCTATGATCATGCTGTACTTTTCACTTTACTTTACCTCAGCCTTTTTTCACCTATTGATGTTATACTGATGCAAGTCAATATAAAATGCATGATTTGAAATAACATGATCATTGCGGTATTGTTGTGTTATCATCAAGGTATTACTTTGACACAGGGTTTTATGTCTGTATCAGTTTCCACCTTTTGTGTGAATGTAGAACAACACAATATAACTTGTGAGATGTATTTATTTGCCATTATTTAGACACATCCCAGGCATTTGTAATAAGACTCGCTAAGCTTTAGGTTGAGTATGTAAAATCTGTTATGCTATTTATTCTGCACAAAAAACAGGACAAAAAAATGGAAAAATACCAATAGGAATGAACAATTCAAGCTCACTAAAAAAGCAATAAAGGAAAAAACAGATCATTTGTCAGTTTTGAGTAGATTTTTTTTTCAAATTAATTAATTTTTTTTAACATTTAATGTCTAACTAAATTAGTGTAACCTTTTTAAAGGGCCACAGCTACATTAACGTAAAGGCACATTTATGCAGTCTAGTAACTCATTTTTCAGATCAGAGTGAAGTTCCCTTCATATTAAGTCTAGAGGATTTTTTTTTCACATATCAGAGTTGTCAGATGTCTTAAAAATATTTAATATGTTTCTAGTATGCTACAAAGAGTATGCCTTAAACATATAACTGTAGCACTGTGTAAATTAGTAGATTTGTCTGGAGTTAAAGGCAAAAAAGTAGATCAAGAGCGATTATTATTATTGTAGGGAGGTGGACATAACTTTTTAAATGTATAATTTGCACCTTTTGCTTTTCTTTGTATTTTAATTTGCCAGTGTCGACTGTATAGAAATGTTTTGTTAATACATGTTTGAGCTTCTGATCTTTATTAAAGTCTTTTGCATTTTTACCCCGTTTTGCATTTCCACAATTTTTTTCTTTCAGATTCTGGTTGAAGTTCTATGTAACACAAATTTATAGCAATTTCGACTAATGCTGCAGAAAGTGTGTGTGAGAGAGAATATCTAGTAAAGGCTCTGATTTAACATGGTTCATAACAGGTACTTTAACAAATAATTAAGATGATGAAGATAATTTACTATTTTCCAATAAAAATTTGTAACAATTTTTAACACACACAAATAAATTAACACACAAAAACATGAAAAGACACCAAAAACAATACACATACATGAAGATTTACAGCTTAATGCGACAGTGGAAAAGATATTAGCAAATGAATTTTTATGCACAAGATGGATTCCTAATTTTTAAATCATGAACCTGGATTATTATAATTAAGGAAAATATTTTTTTGGACATACTTTAGATTGCTGGACATTTTGAAAACATATATACCAAGGATAGGGGAAAAATTGATGCACTGATGCATCACAATTTATTTTCTAACAATTTCTAAGTTGATTCTTATTAGTCTGGTTCTAAATTTTAAATTAGATGGTGACAGATAAAAACACAATAAGATGGTAAAGGAAAAATACAATAAAAAATACAGAAAAAAAGGTGTAAAGTGTTTGTCGCAGGTTTTCTCAAACACTTGAATTTAGAATTAGAAAAAATTGTAGACTAAGAATCAATTCTGGAATTGAACTTTACTTTAGCTCTGCATTTGTGCTATTTGGAGCTGCATTTAATTGATGTAGCAGCTTTTTTAAAAAGGTCGCTTCTAAGCCTCAATATTGTGACATCTGTGTCCTGCATTTATCTGTAATTCTCAGAACAAGTGCATAGTCCTGATATAGCTGCTCTTCACTGGTTAGTGTGGGTTAGATAAGGAGCAATGGGAAACAATTTAATTGCTTATCAAATTTACTCTATAATGCGCGACTGGAGAGCTAATCACTTCCCTTGAGGGAAATGTGTCCTTGGTGATTAGAGAAAATAGTGCACATGGTTCGACAATGTTTATGCGCTTCTTCCTTTTTTTGCAAAAGAGAGTGCAAATGTCAGCCTGCTTTTAATAGCTGAACGTAAACCTGAAATTGTTTCTCTCTCATCATGTGGCTCACGGCTGTTTTCATGCTAATGTGAACTATAAGTGTTTCTGTACAAATAGCAGTTTAGTATATAAGCTTGAACAAAAAGGTGAATATTCTGGTGAATTTGTGTAAGAAACTAATTACATTTAATTTATTATTATTTTTTTTTTGGTTAAATTAATTTTTATGTGATGTGTATTGGCAGCGCGGTGGCATAGTGGTTAGCACGGTCGCCTCACAACAAGAAGGTCCTGGTTTCGATCCCGGTCACGGGGTCATTCTGTGCAGAATTTGCATGTTCTCCCCGCGCTTGTGTTTCCTCTGGGTACTCCGGTTTCTTCTCACAGTCAAAAAACATGTGGTTGATTGGTGACTCTAAATTGCCCATCAGAGTGAGTGTGATTATGTGTGGTTGTGTGTGTGGCAACCACACGTATGGAGTATCTGGTTAAGATACCCCTTTCTCAGGAATAAAACCCAGAAACTTCTTGCTGTGTGGCAACCGTGACACTACACCTCTGCACCAACATTATAATAATATGTGTATAAATGTGTTTTTTTTTTACTAGTGATGTCTTTCCCTAGATAGTAATCCATCTGGGTTTCTGGCAAATGTCTGTAGAGTTTTCAGTATCTGTTTCTTTTTCTCTTATTGTGGGTTCTGGAAGACAATTTTTGTTGTCCTTTTAAAAAATATAGTATAACACAAGAATGTTAACAATGATCAGTAAGTTGTCTAACAAGGGGTGACTTTCATTAGCAATCCAACAGTTGCCCAGTGGCTCAAAGCTATACTGATGCTCTGTCGCTGACATTTAAGTGCATTATTTATAAGGTCTGCGTATAGGCTTTCATCGTCAGATGGCGTGCATGTAATATGCAGCACCCAGATCTGCTGAATCTTTGTACATGTGCTCATAATAAGCAAGTGCTGATAAGGAGACTGATTAATGAAGTCTATAAAGTAATGGCTTAGATAATGGAGAAGGCTGTTTAGCCATGACCGCTTAGCCACACTGCGCAACCTTGAAAATGTTAATGTATGCACTCAAATGATTGCACCGGCCGTCAATTGAAATCCACTTTTTTAGATAACTGTAGCTTTAGGCTTAAAAAGATACAAGTCAGAACCAACCTTAAGATTTAACACAACTTTTTAGATAAGATCTAGTGTTGATTTTAAAGCCTTGTAGTCTTACAATTAGCATGCACCAATAAATGTTGAGAAGTAAAAGAAAATAGTAAAAGTTACAATCGGGAAGCTGTGTAATTGGCCTAAAGTTTAGTCTTTTAAAAAAAAAATCTGTTGATAAAAATGTACATTATCTAAATGCCTAAAAGCTCTTGTCCTGATATAATAATAATGATTTATATTGATTTGATCATATATCGTTGTGTTACAATACACAAATGTGGCGGAACGGTGCAGGCGATACTGTAGACTTGGTAAAGCTGTTCAATGTTATAAATAATCTAATGCATCAGGAAATTAGCAGAGCAGTTACTGTGGACAGAGAGTGATGGGCTCCAGCCTCGATGGTTTTGGTGATGGTTGAGGTAGCGCTTTTTTTTGCATGCTGTGGTTAGCAGTGCAGGAAGAATCTCACCCCTTTTTTTTGGCACTTAGGGCAAAGCTACAACTACTACTGCCAAAACTCTGCCAAACTGAATAATTCAATCATTTCTCTATGGCTAAAGTGCATATTTGTTTGCACAACAATGAGCAAACATTTCTTAAAACTGGGCTGAAATATTGCTTGCATTGGTTAACTAATGCAGCCATCGAAAACTTTTTACAAAGCATTGTATAAAAAATATTTTAAGATGCATTGATTTCCATAAAATTCCCATGTTATTTTATGCGGTTTTCATTTGTGAGGTTATACAAATATCCCAAAAACTTAATAAATCAACAGATTTTTGAATTGTTTCTTTTAGCCCATGTGCCATAGTATTGTGCTACTATAAAACACTGACTAAAAATTATAGCAACAAACACACATACACACATAAAACATTTCATAGCCCAAACTCTTCTTTACAGATTGCTTTTGAACACGGTTGTCACTCGTAGATTAGGGATCAAGAGGTTGATGTATTCTGTTCTTTAAAAGATAGATCTCTTAAAGATGACAAACTATTAAATGAAGCTGGGAAAGAGTGTTATTTGTGTAAAAGCGGTTGAAAAACACAAGTTACAAAGTTATTATGTATGTTATCGTTATTTTGAATCTTTTATTATTGTACACTGTACAATAGTAGCAACAACACAGTTCAAAAAAGGATAAAAGGTGACTGGTACACAGATTTTTGTTGACAATAGCATATACAACCACACCCCCCATTTAAATGATTATGTAAAGCATATATACACCACATGCACATAAGACACATTTAGCCCTGTATGCATTTGCTTCTCTGTACATTAAAATGTTTGTGCATGAAGATTATTTAGCCTAATATAGCAGACATTTTCAGACTTTACTGTTCCTCTATTGAGCAGTTGCAATGTGTTGTAAGTCATACTTAAAAGTGGTTGCACCTAAACAGTATTTTTATTGTAGCTTGATTTTATAAACATTTTAGCCTGTAAACTGCTCCTCCCCAGTCATGGGGCTTTGTGTTTCTGCCTCAATGGCCCTCTGTGATCTTTTTTTAGCTCTACTTAAATTCTAGTTACAATAATAAAGCTTGATTTAAATCTAAATTAGGCACTGAGTACTGTACACTTCTTTAGATTTGTATATAATTGAATTTAAATTTATAGCATTTGGCAGACGCTCTTATGCGGGGCGACATATATTTATTTTTCTTATACAACAAAGCTAGTTCTACAGCATTACTACTGAGTTACCCTTTTGTAAAGGTAAAAAGTAAACATCGTATTTTTTACTAAAAGTAAAGTGGAATGTTGAATGGTAGTTTTATCTTAAAATATTTAATTATTATTTTAATTTATATTTCTAAATGAATAATATGGCACTTGCATGATGTTTTTTTTTACACATAAAATATAAATCAATTTCGCTTTTCAAATGAATTTAGTGTTCACTATCAACTTTGTTGTAAAAATGCCTACTGTGTCTCTCCAGAATGCGATAGCTAGCTTGGTGTTTGAGAACATTCACACGAAATCCCAACCAAATGTCTGTGCATGGACTTGCATAAAGGCAGGTGACAATATGCAAATCAAAACCATGGTTTTGGCCAGTTTAATACGGGTAATCCAGTACAATGCTCTTGATTTACTCAAGAAACTGGGTGACAAGGACTGTTTGCATCCATCTTGAAATAGTCGGTAATCTGGTTTGGATACAGGACTCAGGAGGGTTTAACAAGCCTTAACATTATGCCGGCGCAGATGGTAGCAAGGAGGGGGTCAGAGCTGCAGAATTTTCTCAACTGGCCATTGGGGGAAGAAAACCAAAGAATGCTATATGATAATCAGAGTTGCTTGGTTTACCGCTTGACACTTTAGGGACATTCAGATTATCAGCTTTTCCTAGGGATAATCGGAGGCACCGGACACTTTTACACATCCTGAACACATAATCTTCACAAGGGCACACACAGACTTCTTGATTAGTTCTGATCCCAACCCTGCTAAATCTATCTAATAGGGTGCTAATCAGTACACCTTAGACTGGCACTGTCTTCTGGATGCTACAGTTGAGACCCAATTTCAAGGTTTTAACCAAAATTAGAATGTTTGAAAGAGTAATTTGCAAACATCACTGTTAATATGTACAATATGTAACTGTAATTGTAACTGTTGTGTTTGTTATAAAAAATGTATAAATGTACTTTTAGTTACTGCTTTATCTTGGAATTGTGGCGAATAAGTTATGGCATCAAGGCATTTGGTAGACATCCTTGTTCTGAGCAACTTAATTTATCTCTTTTATATAATTTAGCAATGGGGGTTGAGGACCTTGCTCAGGCGCCCACAATGGTGGTCGTGTGGTGCTGGTAATCGTGGTGCTGTGGTCTTTCTGGTATTAGTCCAACACCTAACCACTAAGCCACTACTTTCCAACACTAAGCCACCGCTTCTCACCACTAGGCTAACACTTCCCACTGATACAAATCCTATAGTAGGAGAAAGGCATATATATATATACATGTGTAATAGATATATATATATATTTATGTGTGTGTGTGTTTAGTATATAACACTTTCCACTTTACTATCCATAAACATTTTTAGTTATAGAACACATAAAAGTCTTATCTTACAGTTTTCAAAAGATCTTTGATTTTGTTCTTGTCTATTTTGGTGTCACACTAAAATATCGAAAATCTGCCAAGCTAAAGTGTTCTTAAGCATGTACATCACAGCATTTTACGCTCAAAAAGTCTTCCAGCAGAAACCCTTTAAAGATTCTTTATCTATTAACCATCCGAAGATCCCCCAGAGAATACCTTTGTGTGTAAAAAAAAAACCTATTGTAAAGGTTTACCTTTTTGAGTACAATAACATACATGTTTAACCTGCAGATCTCTTTATCCTAGCCTTAATCTATTAGCAGTCTTACTTTCCAGGGAGAAGATATTTGCAACAAAGACATTTTGACTAATTAGCCCAATGCACTGAATAAAGAGATCTTAAAGCTTAATTGGAGAAGAATGTTTGCTTGACATACAGCTAACAGACCATAATGACTGACATGTATGATACTATAATAAGAAAACATTGTGTGTATTTTGTTAGGCTATTCAGTTGGTGATTAAATGTGGGATTAATAGAGATTGAATGACCCAACTGAACAAAAGGTCTAAGTCTGGTAGAGAAGATTGTTTCTCAGCTACAAATAATAATATACCTTAATATACCTTAATATAATTTACAGCATTTGGCAGACACTTTTATCCAGACTGACTTGCATTTATTTATCTTATACCACTGAGCAATTTGGGGCTGATCGCCTTGCTCAGGAGCACACAGTGGTGGCTATGTGGTGCTGAAAATTGAACCCTCATCTGCCAATTAGCAGTCCAACAGTCCTTAACCACTACACTACCACTTTCCATAGTAACAAAGAATGAACTTTCAATGGTCCTAATACATTAAGCACGCATGCTTGACGTATTAGTTTTTATATGTGGATATAAAATCTGTAGTAGCTGTAATTAGTCACTGCCACAGCTACAAACAAGAAAAGATTTCCTAGTTTGCCCAGAGGAATTAAACCCCGATCTTGCACTTGGTTAACACCTTAACAACTGTGTTTGATTGACCAACCACCTAAGACCTTACCTATTGACCGTACCATCATTTAAAATCATAAGAAGAAAGGAAGAAGAAAGTAAGAGGAAGAAACTAGTATAATATAATCCATCTTTATCTATTGTTGGATTTAGTGGGTGTGGCCTTTACTAAAACTGTTTTAATTAGTACTTACTTTGTTCCACAAGCTTTATATCTAATCACTTGCTCACACATGCAGAAAGGCAAAATTCACATGCAGCTCATGCAATATCTGTGATGTGAATAGAAATGGAGTGTCTCTCGTTTAATTCTGTGTCTATGTAAAACACATTATCTGTTCGTACTAAATAAAATCCCCCCACACAGTCAGTGAGCCATTAAGCAATTAGCATTTGGGATATAAAGCAGATCACACATTTTCAAAAGACTGCACTCTTCACGGATGACACAGAGGCATAGTGGTTAGCATGGTCGCCTCACAGGGCTTGATTCCTGATTCTTTTTGAGTGTATGCAGAGTTTGCATGTTCTCCCTGCGCTTGTGTCGGTTTACACTGGGTATCCCAGTCCAAAAACATGTATATCAGGTTGATTTGTGACTCTAAATTGTCTATAGGAGTTATTGTGAGTGTGTGTGGTTGTTTTTCTATGTGTGGCTCCGTGATGGACTGGCGACCTGTCCAAAGTGTACCCCTGCTTTTAGCATTATGCACAATGTATTAGGCTCCAGCAGACCCTGTGACACAGAGTTAGGATATAAGAGGGTATTAACATGGTTAGGATTAAAGTAACTTAGTTTTAACTAATAACTATATTTATTGAATTAAAACACAGACTGCACATCAGACATAAAGTAGGCAAAGTAGGTAATTTATTAAAAAAAAACTTTGTTCTGCAGTATAAAAGTCTTTCTCTCTTCGCATCTCAGTAGCAATTTTAACTAGTGTAAATGTATTTAAAATATGGTACAGAAGTGAGTAAACCCATACATTTTTAACCAAAAGTGGAGGAAAGCAAGGTCTTCAACATCCACCAGTTCTGTAAAGTCATCATGGAGGAGTGTAAGAGGATTCCAGTTGCAACCTGTGAAGCACTGGTGAACTCCCTGTCCAAGAGGGTTGAGGCAGTGCTGGAAAATAATTGTGGCTATACAAAATATTGACATTTTAGACCCAAATTGGACAATTACTCTCAGGGGTGTACTTACCTCTGGACATTAATGGCTGTGGGTTGATAATTCTTGATGGAAAAGTATACACTATTAAAAAATATGCACTATTACACAAGCTTTACAGTCACTACTTAACATTGTGGCAGAGTTTCATTTCTTTACAGTTTTCAAGTAAAATATAATAAATATTTGTAAGAATTGAAGGGGTTTACTCACTTTTGTGACATACTGTATATTTATTTATTTATTCTGAAGCAGGTGTAGGACCAAAAATGCTCTGACCAATCAAAATGTTTTGTCAGAATATTATAAAAGGCTTTTCTGGTGGCCTGTCAACATATTTTGTTTGCGTACAACATATTTTGTTTGCATACCCTGCAGAACCTGTTTGCACATACAAGGTTTCTGCAGTGTTTGGCAGATTTAAAATTGATTGTGCATGTAAAAATTCAACTTAGACATAATGCGAGAAAAAAAATTAAAAACTGAGCCACCGATGTCCTAATATAAAGTTTTAAAAAATTTTGAGCAGAGCAAAAAAAAAACTATTTAGAAATTTCTGACTTTGTGTGGAAAGACTTTAAAAGTCAAAAGTAAACTAGAATATACTGGTTTAAATAGCACAAATATATATGAAATATCCAGGTTTTCCTAATAATTGTCTTTATAAAACATTATAATTAAAAGTGTTTTAGAAATTGTATATTATAGATTAGCAAAGCATTATATGTAATAATAATAGGATTAGCTTTAGGCATGTCAGTGTTGAAAAAGCAGTCTTGACATTTGGGTAGGGCTAAAAGACAGCAGACATGGACATACTGTTATCCAGATGGACACTTTGTCATTGCATGCCTTTGCCTTGTCTAGTAATTATTTTATAAGTAAAGTAAGCTAATAGTTAAATGGCTCACCACTGCTCTTCTCTATTCTACAGTAGTGTCTCTTGTCACACTTCATATGTGTAAAAAATCAGATCTGTTTTCAAAATCAATAGCACAAATAGCTGATGTGAACTTACGCAACCTTATAACTCTAACTTAAATAATTAATTCAACCTAAATGTGTTTTTGTATGTCAGAAAGCTAAACAATAATATTTTTTTACAGTAACTTACCAGCATCTACCAGCATTTACTGTGTGTAAAATAATGGCAGAGATAGTGCTATTCCTTAAAGACAGACTGAATCATATTACAGTAGCAGACAAACCTGAAGAACAGATGTTTCGAGTACAACACAAGTGATTTCATGATTATTTGCTTTTTAAATCTTTTACACAGTAGTGCACGTGTTTAACTGTTTAAAATGTGCTAACTGATCAAAGGCAACACTTTCATTCAGTTTTTATTTTCATTTTAGAATTGTTTACATTTGTTCTCAAATCATAAAACATTAACAAAAACACCTTAACAGTATTGTTATACTAGTTTAACTTTATACTCAATTTAAGCCTGTATACTGCTTCTTTTCAATCACAAGGCTATTGAATTTTGGCCCCGGTGACGCTCTGTTTTCTTTTTCTACTTTTAGAGTTCAAGCTTGATTAATAACTCTATAGAATCAAATTTAGGCAAAAGGTACCGTAAACTCATTTATAATTGTGTTTATTTGTAAAATAAAGCACTCAGCAGAACAATGTAATATTTAAATACAGGTTTACTTTTAACCTGTATTTAATGTCTCTGAAGAATTTATTATCCATCTGATCTTGTAATGTATCTAAACGGGCACAAATCCCACAAATGCTCCAATAAGTTGTGGAAAGCCTCTCCAGAAGCGTGCAGGTGATTTCAATTTTTAAAATACCTAAATTTGCAGGTGATTTAAATTCTTAAAATACCTTAAAATCACATATAATTGATTGTTATGTGTCGGAGCAGCGTAGTGGTCTAGTGGTTGGCACTTTTGCTTCACAGCAAGAAGGTACTGGGTTTGATTTCCAGGCAGGGGTCTTTCTGTGTGGAGTTTGCATGGGTTACTCTGGGTACTCTTGTGTCCTCCCACAGTCCAAATACAAATGTTAGGTTACGTGGTAATTCTAAATTGCTTATAGGAGTAAGTGTGTGTGTCTGTGTGTGTGTGTCTTCCAACCTTTCAGAGGGCTGGGAAAGGCTTCTGCAGAACCAAAAATTACCAAAAATTAGGCAATAATTAAATGTAGAAATGAATGTAAGATGTCCATAAACATTTGGTCATAATATATACATTAGAGTTTGTGTCTATTGTATTGCATTTTTATGTGATCATGGAATTCACATTCAGGTGCAAATATCTGAGTTTTGTTGACTTGAATTAATGAATTAATATTTAATAACAATTTTAGAAATTTTAATGACACAATTTTAAAAGGCAGTATTCATCATGTTCTTAAATGTAATAGGTTTTAACACTGCTAGATGTTTTTAAACTCATCATGTGATCTTTGTTTCTTTTGCAATTGTATTAATTTTGTTTTTGTCTTGAAAGCAGTATATTTTAGCATAAATTGTATTTCTCTATCCCTCTCTCTTTCTTTCTCTCTCTCTTTTTCTGTATTTTTTCTACTTTTAATCCCACCATGTTTTTAAGAGGCTTAGATGCAAATTGTCTTTGGCTGTTCAGCAATCTGTCCACATGGGCCCAAGCCGTCAGAGTGTCATAGGTGGTGGCTATGGTGCATCACAGCAAGCAGATGCCAAGCACATTTACAGCTAATTTTATAACTCCCTGCAGAAAATTACTTATTGTCTTAAGACTGCACGAGTTGAACAAATATGACAATTAAATTGTTTGAGGCCCGTTAAAGTGCCGTCAAACAATTGTTAGAGACGAGTCACTCACCATCATGAATGATTAATGCACAGAGGCAGTGAAATCTGTCTTGGGAGGCAAGCAAATTCCACAGATCACTCAGATTTTGATGCTTAGATGTTCATTATAAGGTGATATGCATTCATCTCATGTTTTGCAGGCCTGTTTGTCACTTGCTTTAGTCCCATTCCATGTGTGAGTGTAGTTTCATCTTGGTTTCTCTGCACTCGATTTTTAGTGTGTATTTCTAGCAATAAAAAGTAGCAAAGAATGTATGTGCATTTATTAGAAGACATGTGACTTTGTAGCAAAGCATGTTTTGGTGATGACTCAGTTTAGAGCCAATCTGTGCAAATTAAACAGAATAGGCCACAGAGCTGGCACACTGTCAGCTTTGTCTAACTTGATTTAGAGCCTGTTAATTCCGAATCAACACTCTAAGGATTAATCAGATATACAATACAAGTGCTTACAAATAGAAAACTCAGTGCAGTGTAAGCCTTACACATTCAAGTACCTGGACAGAATAAAAATAAATCCCAGCAAACTCATTGCATGGGGAATCGTGGAGGGGTTTATCTTTGTTATATTAATGTTATGTTTTGTATAATGCAGACCTAAAGGCAAAGTGATTAGCTAAAATCTTTCCATAGATCTTTTTTAAGGCTTTTGTTAATCACCCACTTTAAAACAGGATGATCCCTGGCATAATTGAAGCTTATTTTGTGAGCATTTTTTTAAATCTGTGCCACCAGTGTACTTGACTGATTTTATGTTCAATAGAGCTTTGATTCTGCTATTCCAAAATGGTCTCAAGCAGAAACTGCTGCATTTCTCTTGGCTTATTCACAACAGATTAGTGCATTACAGAACTAAGAGGGCGTACAAGGTAGGAAGACAAGAGACTGAGAAATAGAGAGAGAAAGAGAGAGACAGAAGGACAGAAAGTCAGAGAGTTCAGACTGGGAAGATGAGCAACATTGGAGTGTGTTGTGAGAACAAAGCTAATTTTATTGTGCGGCCGATTGAGTTCTCGTTCCAAATATAATGACTGTGCCTTTTTTTGACTTTGAGCCAGTGACCTGGAATAATACCCTACAAGTGAAACTGGAGCCAACCTGCACCCAAAAGTGATTAAGGTCACACCAACACTGTGCATTTACTTGACCTGTTGTTCACATCGACCATAGACTGAACTTATCAAGGAGTCCATTGTGGTCCTTGTCACAATGCAAATATCACACAGGACTATTCACTCTGTATTTCAGCAGAAAGGCTTTCTTAAGCTATAATTTTTATGACAACTCAGGAGATTTAAATAAATAAATACCTGCCATAATTCTCTGCACATTCAATAGGAGAGATGTGTATACAGTAAAGCTTTGAAGCCATAAGTACCTTGATAGTTATGTATCACAATGTATACACTACTTCTCTTATTCAACAATATGGACAGAGACAGTGGGTATAGACTATTATTAGGAAACTTACCAGTCAGAACAAATTATGACTTTAGACAAGACACATCTTGCACCATGAAATGTGATTTACCTTGAAAGTCATGCATTTGTAACTTTCAGGTGTCTTGCCTGCCTTGCTTGGCTGGAGTGGTATAATATAACTGATGACTTTAGCACAATATCTCTGAGCTTTGCGTTCAGCACCATTTTTCTCCCGGTGCTGGCACCACAGGGCAATGTACTGCTGTCTAGATTCCATGATGTAAGCCAAACACCCTTGACACCCTTCTGATGTAACCATAAATGTCAATGCTGAAATATTTTGTTTGTAATTACTGGTGATTCAGGCTTTTGTTTAATTAGCTTTCTAATGATTAGGACAAAAGCGTGCACTCGTCTAGCAGTTGCTAGCACAACTAATTTAGAAATGCAACCCTGGCAGTGTTATTTCATGTAGTTATTGCTACTGTTTCTGCTTCTGTTTTTAATTAATAAGTTAACAGATAAGTAAAAGAAGTTCACCTTCAGAAACTCACACTACTTCACACACAAAACTTGGAAAAAGCCTTTTTTAAAATTTTTTTCCTGATTATTAAGGGTTCTTCCGTGCACAAGGAGACTGAGGCCTGCACGAAAAGTGATATTTCTGTTTTGGGACATGGTGATGGTGTTAAGGAGGCTCCTTGAATCCAGTTATGAAATGCTGTGAATCCCACTAGCCATTTTCACTATTAAGAGGGTTGGGATGCACCTTACTATCATGCCTGGATCATGCTGGGCATGATTAAATAAATTCCTGACACAGTCCTTTTTTCTCCACCCTTCACCAGCCTACTGGTTTAGGAAAGGCTCATTGCTTTAACAATTAGAGTAACACCACTAGATATTTCTAAGGTGGTGGGTTGGGCTGCCCACATACATTTTCCTAGTTCTACACTACATATGGTCACAACTCCAGAATCCAGGAGAACGCATCTAGGTTTTGTATGTAACCATAGTTCTTTGACACCAACCTGGTGTCTTTCTGGACCCAGCTTCTGATTGACTGAGTCAACATTTGTTTTTGGCTTGCAATTCACTTTTATAGTGCCATTTAAATGACTGTCTCTTTTGTGTGAGTCAACTGTCGTGGTCCTGTGGCACTGTTTGCATTGAACACTTCTGGTGGAATCTGACCCTAGACCAGAAGTGTTTGCCACCGTGCTTTTTGGGAGGTTCAATGGTGTGTCATCTGACTCATGTGCTCCATCATTAATCTTACAGATCTCTGTTTTACCCCAAACCTTTATGTTTTATGACCTCCAAGATGCCCTTTTGTGTCTGCGGGTGAATTTTCTAAATATCGAAGCTACTAGATTATTTTGGCATGAAATGACAGTAAAATCCCATTCTTTACAAAGTATACCTTATCTTAAGTCTCATGTATGAGCAATTCCTTCCCAGTAGGATACATTGATATTGCTTTATGTTTCTCTATAAATTCGAACAAAACTTGGGGATGGTGAGCCAATATCAAAATAAAAATTTAGAGTTTCTAAAATTGTGAGCCATGTTCTTAAGAAATCACCCCTGCCTGAAAACCTTAAAATAGACACAGTGTAATACTTTTTAAAAGTATTACACAGCATCCAATTCTATTTGTACATATCATTTATTATTAAACAAAAGACAGGATGTGTGCGTCTGTGTGTTAGAATCTCATTTACTGTGTGTGTGGACAAATTAAGCAGATTAAAATCACCTGTCCGCTGTTTCTTTCTAAAGAGTAGACATAAAACGGCTAAACCTGTCAGGAGGCATTGAACACACTGTATTCCTGGCTTTTATCTATTTGATTTTGCACTCTGGTAATTCTTCTTTATTTTGCACTAACATCAAATGATAGCTGTGTTCTCATGTTCTTGATGCTACTACACAGAAACAGAATCTTCTGACCCGGCACAGTTGAGTGGCGGGGGAAATACCTGGAGTAAGAGGGTATATGGATGTGCAGTGATTAGAAAAATACTGTTAATTCACAGTATGTCCTGCACTTTGGATAATGCCCAAGGTTAGCCAAGCTTTCATCAATAAATTATAAAGTATAATAATTTGGCATTGTCAGTTACAGCGGCAAGAGTTTCACTGCCAACAGTTTTGTCGTAAGGCCATTTACTAATTCATACATAAGTCAAAGGATTGAAAGCAGTTTTATTTTTAGTCAAATGTAGATTTGACAATTTGTAAAACTGTAAAATGTGGTAAAAATTTTAATTTGTCTTAAAAATAATTGTTCATTTAATTTTTTATATTGAAAGTCAGAATGCTCACCCAGTTCTAAGCCAAATGAAAACAATTGGTTAATATCACTTAAGCAATATTTTGGTTTCCTAGAAAAAGTAATTAATACTTTATATCACTTAAAGTGGTAGCACAGTGTTTGAGATGTTGGACTAAAGGGAAAAACAAGATTTGATTTCCAAAACTACAAAGTTACAGCTGTTGAGCAACAGGTTTTTAACCCTCAATTCTTAGATGTGCTGTGAAAAATGTAAATGTAACAGCATACAAGTAATGTGCACATAGCCTTGACCCACTGAACACCGTTGGTATAAACTGAAACCCCAGAATAATAAAAAATATGGTAAAAAGCATTTCTGGAAATATTGATGTTATCCACCATCAATTAGATGATTGTTGAAAAAACACATTAATAAGGAGGCCAGGTGACCCAAAACATTTGCCCTGATTCTAATCTGTTGGGTAAATATCCAGTTTCATTAATAGCAAAGAACATTACAAGTTTGTCTGCTGTCATCTCAACATGGTGAGGGTGTCAGACAGTGTGTCTGCTTTAAAGTTAATTTAACATCTGGTCTTTTGACCATTCACAAAGAACCTTATGTCCATTTCAGTCTAGCACATACCCAACAACTTAAAAAAATGACTGACATTCCCCGGAAAATTCGGGAATAAGCGGGTATGGAAGAAGAAGTACATTTGATTCAGTTTATTCCCACAACATGTGTTAGTTTACATAAGAATATCATTTACTTATAATAATTTATTCATTGTGTGAGTGTTGTTTAATACATGACTTATCATCATTATTAAGTGCATTAGCACAGGATTGTCATTTACTGTTAGTGTAAATGGTTTCTTTTTTTGGACATACACACTACATCTAACAGTGCTTACTGAAAGTGGTGAAAGAGATTGAGTAAATCTCAAACACATGCTTGTGACATTCAAATCAGCTATAACGCAGCCTTATCCTCAGATAATAAGGATTAACAAGATATGACCGTGAAAGTTATGAGTGTGTGCTTCAGTACTCTGGTAAAGCCATTTACTCCCTTATTTACAGCTCACTGGTAGCACATAATGAGCTAATTATTGCTGGTTAAACCTTTTCTAAGCTTAATGTTCTGATAATAGAATGTGTGACATCAAAAAATGAACATGTATAATATGTTCGCAAACAGATGGAAAAAAATTTGCTAGAAGCATAAGCCATTTTTCACTCAAAAGTGGCAAGATTGCCTACAGATACATTTCACGCTTCTGCTTTGGTGACGCCTCCGAACCATTTTGTTTAGGTGAGCAATCATGTTGCCCTTGCAATGACACTTCACATAATTGAAGGCAGTTTAATTTTGCTGGCCAAAATCGGTATTTTAAAAACAATGTCATAGACAAGATTAAAGGTGCTACATCATCTTTTGTCTTTGGTGTTCAAAAGTGCAATAGCTTTGAAAATGGAGTCAAAAACAAATACATTTTTAAAGCAACCTCAAGATTTTTTATAATTATTATTGTTCATTGAAGGTGCGTTAGAAAATTTCTGCTTCCTCTGCAACATTAGTGAATAACTGTGGCATTTCTTTTTACTGAAAAATTATTTTTCAATTCACTAATCCTCGGAAACAAGGATTGAAATTCATATGTACATTATTAGGCATTGCAGTGATGTAGTAGTTAGCACATTCGCTTAACAGCAAGAAGGTCAAGGGTTTGATTCCTGGGTCTTTTTGTGAAGAGTTTGTGCTTGCATGGGTTTTTTCTGGGTACTCCCGTTTCCTCCCACAGTCCTAAAAAACATGTACAAAAGGTTAATTGATGACTCTAAAGTTGCGGAAGGCAGTGAGTGTGAGAGTGTGTCGTTGTTCGTCTATGTGTAGCCCTGCAATTGACTGGCGACCTACCCAGGGTGTACCCCGGCCTCTCGCCCTATGTGCGCTGGAATAGGCTCCAGCAGATCCCCATGACCAAGAGCTAAGGAATAAGAAGGTTAAAAGATTAATGAATGAATGAATGAACGTTATTATTTAATATGAATTTATCCAGGTTAAAAGTCAGTATTGGTCTTTAAAAAGGACAATTACAACTTAAACTTTTCATAAAACTACTTTAATAGGAAGTTTAAGATAAACTCAACAATTATTCAATTTGTTGGTTTTTTTTATGTATAATAATTCAAATAATATAAACAATAATTTATAAAATGACTATTTATATTTCATATTTTTAGTTTTAATTATTTATTATTATATATTGTACACATTTGTTTTACCTAAGAAATTTAGCTGAGTAAAAAAAGGCATTATCAAGCTAGCATAATCCAGAAGAACAATAATTAAATCCACCCTCTCAGTTTTGGAAATGCACAGTATAATGTGGCCTAATTGGGTGACAAAAACCCACTTGCATGGAACTGAGCAATAGGATCTGAGCTGTTATTGAAAACTGACTAATGCACAGCTGTTGTGTGCCAGCTGAGTCATATTCATTCAACTTTCTGATAATTTCTTTGCCTAACAGGCCAGAGGGATTTTGCAACTAAAAGTCAATTAATTGTTGGTTCAACTATAAATATTTGGTACTGAGTGATCATTAACAATGTGAAGACTAGTGTAAAAGTCTGTAATCAGATGTGTGCTGAATAAAAAATGGATATGGTGTGGGAAAGGGTTCTTGGGTGTATTTACACTTGGTTCGATTAACTCTGGTGTGAATGCTGATATCTGAACCATGTTATGCAACAAACAAGCAGACCAAGAGTGCTAGAAAAAATAGGTGTCAGCCCACGTCCAAATTCGCCTCACAACAAGAAGGTCCTGGGTTTGAATCCGGGGCTTGGGGTCTTTCTGTGCAGAGTTTGCATGTTCTCCCCGTGCTTGCGTGGGT
>JAOTQW010000029.1:8993702-9003731 GCA_026260075.1 Sisor rabdophorus | reverse complement strand
CTACTTCCAGCTCTGCCACCTGTCTCTTTTTCAGTGCCACTGTCTCTAAACCATATATCATCGCTGGATTATCTTTATTTTATATATTATCTATATTTTTCTGTCTACTCCGGTTTCCTCCCACAGTCCAAAAACATGTACAATAGGTTTATTGGTGGCTCGAAATTGCCTCGAAGAGTAAGTGTGACTGTATGTGGTTGTTCATTTATGTGTAGCTCATCGCCTATGTGGACTGGGATAGGCTCCAGCAGACCCTGTGACCCTGAGCTAGAGAATAAGCGTGTATTGAAGATACATTAATGAATGAATATTATCTATAAGGGTGACACAGTGGCATAGTACCTAAAAAAATTAAGTTGATTAGTGATTCTAAATTGCCCTTAGGAGTAAGTCTGAGTGTGTGTGGTTATTTGTCTATGTGTGGCCCTGCGATGGGCTGGCAACCTGTCCAGGGTGTATCCCTGCCTGCATGGATAGGCTCCAGCAGACCCCATGACCCGAGTTAGGGAATAAACAGGTATAGAAGATCAGGTATAGAAAGACCTGCTTTCATTTTTTTCTTACGGATCTACCGATACGTGCACTTACATTTGTACACCACACATGACAAAAGAACCCAAGCTAAGCCTACAGACCAGGAATAACTATTTAGTAATTTGCTTTCTGCACCATTTTTAAAGGTTAGCAAAACAATGCACTCCTGAGCAAACTGGAGAAAACCCCTTACTGCAATCTTTTTATTTACAAAATTTAAAGCTTTGACTGTTTTAAAATGCATTCCTTCGCAACCCATCATCACTTGGATGATGCTCCACTTACCGTGTGAACTGCTATTGGGATGACAGAGTGTGATTGGCTCCTGCTATGAGCAGCTGTCCATGACCATACTTGGCCCAGGCCAATTATACTTTGCGATTCCCGGTTGTTCTTCTGCCATGTAGTCAGGAGCCATTAATCTCCCTGGTTGAGTGTTGTGCCATGTGTTAACAGGGGGGTCCCTTCCCACTCTGCACCTGGCCAGTACAGTCAGGCCCTTGCCAGTCATCTTGACTTTTGTCTATCCTTGGGCCAGATGTGATGTGCCCTTTGATTCAATTAATAACCGAGCGTAAAAAAGATTAGACTGCAAATGTAAATCATACATACATAAAAGTTTTATTTGGTATTTTTTACCATATGTTTAGAATAATAATTATAATATTGTAAAACACGTTTGTAAAATATTTGTACATTAAATGTATTTAAGGCCAGCACGGTGGCGTAGTGGTTAGCGCAGTCGCCTCACAACAAGAAGATCATGGGTACGATTCCCAGGGACATTTCTGTGCAGAGTTTGCTTCTTCTCTCCGCGCTTGCGTGGGTTTCCTCTGGGTAATCTGGTTTCCTCTCACAGTCCAAAAACATGTACATTATGTTGATTGGGGATTCTAAATTGCCCATAGGAGTGAATGTGATTGGGGTGGCCTAGTGGTTAAGGTATTGGACTGATACCAGAAAGACCTGGGTTCGATTCCCAGCACCACCAAGCCACCACTGTGGGTTCTTGAGCCAGGCCCTTAACCCCTAATTGCTCAGTTGTATGTCGCTCTGAATAAGAGCGTCTGCCAAATGCTGTAAATGTAAATGATTGTGTGGTTGTCTGTATGTGGCCCTGCGATGGACTGGCGACCTGTCCAGGCTGCACCCCCTGCCCCATAAATGAAATTTATTTAAGTGTACACACAATGTGGCAGAAGTGTTGGGGCACCTGACATCTTATTTCAAATCTAGTCCTATAATGACCTCTATAATTCTAGAAGTCCTTTACCTTAATGTTTGTAGATGCAGCTGTGGGAATTTTCTTATTGAACAACATTTGTGATTTCGGAAACATATTTTAAAAATATATTTGAAGAGGTGCAGTCAGTCTATCAGTTCATACCAAAGGCATTCTTTTACACAAACCAGAACACACTGTGGTTTCACAGAGTCTGATTGTGCATGGATCATTGTCATTCTGGAACAAGTTTGAGACTGTGTGCTTTCTTTGGGCAACAGTTTTTTGAATTATGCATTGGTTGTGGTTGTCAGGTGTACATAAACATTTGACATTTGGCCATATAGTGTAAACGAAGCATCTTTAGAAAAGCTGATAAGCGTGCCTGCATTTACCAGGACTGGTAGTGGCCTACATAAATACTAAATCTGCATTAAAATATGCATTATCTGGCCAAAAGAATTACTACACATAAATACAAGCATGTCTTCACCCAAACTGTTGCCACAAAGTATACAACCTTTCCAATTGTATATTGTAGCATTACATTTTTTTATTGCAAGAGAGCCAAACACTGTTTCAGCATGGCAAAGCCCCTGAGCTCCATTAAGACGTGTTATAGAAGGCTTTATTGGTAACACAGTGGCAGCTGCTAGGAACAATGGCAACAGTGGTGAAACTGAACTTCAAACTAATAAAATATTATCGTGGATAAAATCCCCAGAGCCTTGTCGTATAATACATGAAACAGATATTTAAAAAAACATGAACCTAACCTAATTCTTTCTTTTATTCATTCATTCATTCATTTATTCATCTTCTATACCCGCTTATTCCCGAACTCCGGGTAACGGGGGTCTGTTGGAGCCTATCCCAGCGCACATAGTGCAAGAGTCAGGGAAACACCCTGGACAGGTCGCTAGTCCATCACAGGGCCACACACACTCACACTCACTCCTATGGGCAACTCAACAATCAACCTAATGCCCATGTTTTGTACTGTGGGAGAAAACCACAGTACCCGTAAGAAAACCCACACAAGTGCAGGGAGAACGTGCATTCCGCACAAAAAGCCTCTGGCCTTGGATTTAAAACCAGGACTTCCTTGTTGTTAGGTGACCGTGCTAACCAATTCACCACCGCACCACCCAATCTAATTCTTTTTATATATTTTTTATGACATTTTTTATACAGCTTAAAGTCTCTTAATAATTCTTCTGGGTTTTCTTTTTAATATTACTTTGTGTCCTGTACCCAAACAACTTCAATAGTCCAGAACATCAACTAAACCTGTATTCATTATGATACTAATTGTATTGCTTCCAATATGAATAATCTTTTCCTATTTTTCATTATCAAATTACTGATTAGCTAAGGTAATTTGACATGATTAACACTGGACTGGATCTTTATTAATTTACAGTACTATGAGAGTTAATTTGAGGGTAATGCTTTAATTACATTTAGTTTACGTCCCATAAATATGCTTTACCGCCACTTTTAGATTCAGTTAGATTAAAAGAGGGTCAAACTATTCGCTTTTTTCAAACTTTTGCTAGCATACATTTTGTTTTCATAGCCACTAACTAAATCGTTTTTTAATTAAACTTGGCTAAAGCTCAAAAATCATGAAACAGAATATTGGATTGAGAAATGAGTATTTTTCTGTTGAGTAGTGGACAGAAAACACCAGTATAACAGTACATAAAGCATAACTAAAAGACATTAGAAAGTCTAAAGGTTTTTGTAGCCATTGCAATTTATGCTTTTGAGAGGTATAATTTTTACTATAGGGTATTCAAGAAATGTACACATTTTACAAAACATCAACTTCATTATGGAAACACTTTTTAACTCTACCTGTTTAAATATGTGTGGGCAAGTTAGATGGCATAGAGATTGACAGATAGAGACATTGGTGGAGAATGCAATTAAAAAAGACAAACATAACATTTTTTCAGCATTATTTTTGTAAACACAATTTTAGTCAGAAAAACTTGTGGGCGTGTTTTTTTCATATGTATCTATAGGAATGGTGTTTATACATGACTATTGCTTAGCCAGATGTAAGAAGTAATGAATTACATTTACTTTGTTACAGTTAATTTGTGTGCTTTTAGAGTATATTTTATGGTTTACTTTTTTACTCAAATACATTTTTATTTACATTTTTAAACACATATACATTTTTATACAAGTTTACTTCACTATATTTTCTCACTAGTTTCTTGGATACTGTCAAACTGTAATAAAAATGGGATTTTGTTAATGATTATTTTATATAAATTGTTCCAAAGTTGAGATTTTAGAGAAGCTGCTTCACAAGTGACTGCAACAAATCTCCTGCTCAAGTTTAGCACACGTTTAATTGGAAATTGAAGCAGATGAATTGTGTGTGTGTATGTGTGTGTGTGCATAGTTTATGGAATAGTTTCATAATGCAATGCATAAAGAACAAATTAACATCACAGCGTCTAGTAATTACAGCTAAAGCCTAAAAAACTTGTAGTAGTAGGTGTCAAAATGATACCTGTTTGAAACTGATTCAAAATCAATCTATGAGCACTTTTACTGTATAGTAAAAATCATTACACTCACTGTCTGAGTAGTTTTCCTCATATGCTTAAGGCATATGCATTTATAAGATTGTGAACTGCAGTGGACGACAGCTAATTAATAAGCAGGGAGGAAGAGGAAGAGGGCATAGTATGGAGCAGTGCTACTTTAGTATGAAGATTTGTCGATGCGAAGCTGGAGCCAGCTAATTTTTTTAATCATTGTTTCATGGCCAAATAAGTTTAAACATAAAGTAAATTACATTTTATTCATTCATTCATTCGTTCATCTTCTATACCTGCTTATTCCTGAACGGGGGTCTGCTGGAGCCAGAGCACATAGGGCGAAGGGCAGGGGTCACACCCTGGACAGATCGCCACTCTATCGCAGGTCCACATACAGAGAATGGGCACATCTATGGGCAATTTAACATCACCAATCAACCTAATATACATGTTTTTGGACTGTGGTAGAAAACCGGAGTACCGGAAGAAAAGCATGGGGAGAATATGCAAACTCCTCAGAGAAGAGTTGGGAGTTCTTGTTGGGAGGCGACCATGCTAACCGTGCCGTGCAGCCAAAATAATAACTTAACTATATATATATAGGTGTTTCAAGGTGTAAAACACTGTTAACAGTCTCTTTAGCTTTGTATACAGATGCAATGAAGGCCAATCCTGCACCAGTATTCTGGGAACAGAAACAGTAGAGAAAATAGAACATAATTATGCTCATAATCCAAGGCATCTTCTCATCTGTGAAACAGGGTAGCACAGTCATGTGTGGATGAGAGAGGTAGCGGCTCACTTGTTTTTACTGTCTTTTTGCCTCATCCGCCTTAACTGCTAAGATCCACTGAAATGTCTTGCACTGAAGCAAGATAATGACCTCAAACATAAGAGCAGAGACCGTTTTTAAAGCCAAAAAAGAAAATGTTTTTGAGTGTTAAGTCACCTAACTCAAACGTTATAAAGGATTTATTTACTGAAGGTAAAAAAGGGAATGTCTAGAAAATGTAAATTACTTTTGTTCAGGTCTAAATGAATTACCATTAGCAGGTGTCTGTGTGACTTGAGACTTCCAGATTTAATTGCACAAAATTTGCAAGCAAGTACAAAATCAGTCAAATTTATTACATAAAGTCTTTTAAAATGGGTTACATGCCCAAATGTAAGATAAAAGTGTCTGCTAAATGCCATAAATGTGAATGTACAATCCTTTTGCACATGATGCTGAGCTCCGTAAAGACATGATTGGCAAGTATTCTGCACAGATCATTGACCCAAACCCCTCTAAAGACCTCACTTTAGTTCTCCTTATGAAATGTGAGTAAATAATCTTATTGATACTATAGTGTCTGAGTGAGCAAACTACTAAGGACACACTCCTTGATCTACTGGAAAACTTATTTAGACTAAATCTTAAATATCACATTAAAAAAACATAAATGTGATGATCAGGTGTCCTAATGTGTTTGCTAATGCATTTTAAACATCTTAGCCATGCACTACAGAATAAATGATAATATTGTTTGAAATGCTAAATGTCTTCACAGTAAAAAAAAAACCAAAAAATTAAACTTGAGTGCTATTAGCATGTATCTAATATACCAGAAGGGCGATAAAGAAACTGCTTTATGATTTTTATATTGTATTTTCTTTTTTCCCTCTTTATCTGTGAGAATATTCTTTATCAGAGTGTTCTGACCCAAAATGTCAAACTCTAAGAAAATCTGAAAAGTGGTACATGTTGTCATGTGAATAAAATAAGATAAGCTTTTCTAAACATGTTATCACATGTTGCTATTTAATTGTCAGTGTTTTATATTACATCTGCAAAGTTAATTAGTAAGGCACATTTCTCTTGTGAATGCATATATGAATAAATGGCAGATAATGTTTCTCTTGCAACGTTTTGCCAAATGTCTAGTCCATATGTCAAATATATAATTGGATGAAAGAATAAGATGGATATCACATTAGTAGGTTAATTATCTTGTAAGAATGACTTTGTATGTGCAATAGAATGCTTGTTGTCATGTGAAGTCAGGTGTATCGGCTTGTTTCCACAGGCAGTCAGTATCCTGCCAGACATTTATTTCATCTATTTAATTGTTATCATTTTATTAAATAAATGAATAACACAAATGTATTTTTTATGTTAAAAAACATGCTCTTGTATGAATAATTAATTGCTCATACACCTGATTGCATCAGCAATAGGTGTAACAATTGTACACAGGTTTTATTTGTGACTAAATGTCTTTTTAATTAGTCAGTTTAACAAATGAGGTGAGGACCGTCAAGGGGCTCATTATAGTGAGTTAGCTCTCGAGATCCCAGTTGTGTATATAGGCCTGTGCAAAGGTTGTGACGTTATGAAGAGCCTTAGATATGTTTCTTTACAACTAATAGTTAGCTGAAAGAATTAGGGAAAAACTAAATATTAGGGATTTTTTTTCTATCAAATACCAAACATAATGCTAGATAAGCTGTAAAATGGGTTCTTTTTTAAATTTTTACCTTTATTTGATAAGACAGATCAGAGATGAAATGGAGAGAACAAGGAATGGGACCAGTAAGGATCCAAGCTAAAATCAAACCGCGGTCACACACGCATGAGTGCTGGTTCTTTTATTCTTAAAAAGAAAAATTATTTTCAAATTTTAAAATAAGAATTAAAATGTAGTTATGTCACCTGCATAAGGCCTAGTCTGTGCACATTTATACATTGTGGATTGTTTTTTTTTTACAAAAATATGACAAAAAGGATGATTGAGTAAATAGTTCAGTTATTTATATTCATTACCACAGTATGGTGCACATTTAAGTTACAGATGTTTCAGCAAGGAGTTTAGTGGGTCACAGCAACCACATGCACTGTTGTGCTCCTGTGCCAGTCTTGTTTCTGGCTTAGCTCCTTACCAGTGCCACCCCATCCTACTCTGTCTCTCCCTCTACCCCTGCTCTCTTATCTCTTATCTGTCCCAGGGGTTAATGATAAAAATACTAAATTAAAAAATACTTCTGTAATGTAAACATTCTTTTGAATACAATATGCCTTCCAATTAAAATTTAGAAAAAAAATGTAAAATACATTCCTTTGTTTAGTCTTTATTAATAAAACTGCTGAGCTTTACTATTTACCTTTTTGTTCTACAGATAAACACCAAGGTTAAACAATAACACCAAGGTTAAACTGAAGCGAACTTGAATGTCTGTCCATGTGAAGGACTGGACTAACAAGCCAAATATAATTAATCTAGTCCACTCATTAACACTGTAAACCTCAGAGAGCATTTCCCTGCAGAAGGCAAATTAAGTCCAGTTTTAGCCATCCTCATTGAACATCCACAGGTGTTTATGTTTACGGCCTAATTATTTTTGGTGGCTGTGGAGAATTAAGACTTCCCACAACAATCCTCTCTCACCCTGCTGGCTTAATTTGCTCTTCATCTCTTAGGTTCCTCGTCATTCGTGGTTTTTACTTAAGGGCCTTGGCTCCTTCACAGCTAGTGTCTGTTTGTACACTGCAGAGCCAAACAACAGGAGAATCCCATAATGGAAATCTGCTTTGTGTTTACTTTGGTTGGTCCTGGAGGATAACACTGCTCCAGAAGACCATGTCGCTTTTGGCAACATCATCTGCCTTGTGAGTTTGGGGGCAAGTCTCTGTGGTGCTGCAATGCCATTTAACAAGGCATGAGGGATTTGAGTCAATGAGTCCTCAATGTTTTGAACTTCATCACAGCAATGAATCTTTTCAGCTGCAGCAAAAGCTTTTTCAATGGAACCCTCGATACTTTAAAAGTGCCCTATATTCTTGTCAGAGGGATTCTGCTTTAAGTGGGACACGCTGAAAAAATAAAAGCAAGATTGATTTATTTTTTCACTCTTTTCTTTATATTTAGTAAGGTATTAAGAACTGTTTATTAAAAGAACGTAAAACTTTTAAAAAAGTAAACATTTTAAAGGCAACCAATAATACAAAAAGAAATTAGGACTATATAACATGTTGGATTTTTCATATCAGGATTAATTAGGTTCAAAACATAGTAATATGTAACCAAAGACTGAAATACATGAAATAAGACATTTACAGCAATTCTATTTAATGTGTTTTTGTCATCTAAACCACCCCTGATGCTTAGACAATTTTATGAAATTACTCTAACGAATATTTTTGTGACCAGGGAGACATAAATGTGTATTTTTTATGAGCAACCAATAAAGTTTGATGTTATAGATAAAAGAGGCCGTTTTCTTCACCCTAATGAAACTGTTCCTTATAATCTTTTATGCAGAAGCACAGTAAGGATCAACATAACTGACTGTTGCCCAGAGTAATAATAAATATAACCAAGATTGATATTATTAGGGTAAAATCATCTAATTTATTCATTGTCAGACAGTATGCTAGTGTGCAGAAAATATATATTATCGTGACAGTTCAAAATGGTGGCCAACATGTCAGGAAAATAAGCACATCCTTAGTAATGCAAAAGAAGTAATTACTAGAGTGGATGCAGATATTTTACTCTATGTTATATTAATAATTACATTTTGTACTGTTCAAACGGTCAAATGTCGGAGACCCCATGAACTTCCTGTTTCTCCTTCCCATTACTACTCCTATATTCTATAATATTTATATTGTTTATATTGGTTTTAAATGGTGCCTTCACTTTCATAAAATCGTTATAAATACAGAGAAGTTATTAAATTCAGTCAAAATATATTATCTGTATATAGTTTGTTGCAACTACAGTTTACATTTAAAAAGTTTAACATTAGGACAACTTTTAATATAAGTTACACAAACTTTTATCTGTTATTAAGTTTATAGATTTATAAATGCTCCTGCTCCTTACTAAAATTTTTTTACATACAATTTTTGTATGTTAGCTGTCCTAAGGCTACAACATTTAATTCAATTCAATTTAACTTTATTTGTACAGCGCTATCAATAGTGATTGTCTCAAAGCTACGTTACATTTGCATATGCAGGGTGAAATAGTAGAAGACTCAGGGAACTCATTTGGGTGATAGACAGAGACAAGAGTTGTACAGTGTGAGTGAGTGTGTCTATAGTAGTTATAACATATTTATTGGGATGTAAAAACGTCCCAGCTCGATATGACGATGCAATGTTTCCTACAAGATATGTGACATCAGAAAGGCCCAGAAGATCCAATGTGAAATAAAGGTCATAGCAGAGGCATTCTGGGGGTCGTATATGTATCTCAATAGAAATTGTGTGTGTGTGTGTGAGTGTGTGTGTGAGAGAGAGAGAGAGAGAGAGAGAGAGAAAAGAAAAGAAAAGGGGTAAAACGGGGCAGAACAGTAAGTATCGTCAAAGTTACAGGGTTTGTAGTGAAATGTATTATGTGTAGGATAAAGGCAGGAACTCTGTCAAGACTAACTGTAACTGCATAACTAAAAGGGGTACACTATGGTCAGTTCACCAGTCCATCCCATTCATTCGTTCATTTATTAATTCATCTTCTATTCCTGCTTATTTGCTAACTCAGTGTCACAGGGGGTCTGCTGGAATCTATCGCAAAGCACATAGTGCAAGAGGCAGGGGTACACCCTGGACAGGTCACCAATCCCAGGCTTGGGGACTTTCTGTGCTGAGTTTGCATGTTCTCCCCACGCTTGCATAGGTTTCATCCGGGTACTCCGGTTTCCTCCCACAGTCCAAAAACATGTGCATTA
>JAOTQW010000029.1:8973639-8983967 GCA_026260075.1 Sisor rabdophorus | reverse complement strand
CCCACGCAAGTGCGGGGAGAACATGCAAACTCAGCACAGAAAGACCCCAAGCCCGTGATTTGAACCCAGGACCTTATTGTTCTGAGGCGACGGTTCTAACCACTGCGCCACCGCGCTCCCCTCACATATTGATTTCCAAATAAACTTTTAATTACAACTGACCAAAGTGAAAAGAAATGTAGAAAAATATGGATTTTTAATAAACCTCTACAGTATAGATGTTTGAGAACACACTATTACATTTGTAGTTTGTAGGATATGTTTTACACATGATCTTTTACTGTATTAAAATACAAATTAAACCAGTTTGGCAGTCGTGAGGTTAATAGTGACTGACTGACCTGTAAAACATGTAAAATTTCCAAACAAATAAAGTGTTAAAAATATGCTTAAATTGACAAGATAGCACACAAAAAAAAAGCTGCCAAGTTTTGATGGTTGCCTTGAAACCACACTTCCCCAGTATTTTAAAAGATGCCACTTATATTAAAGGAAGACGTTTGAGTGAATTGTATTGGAAAACACTGACAGGATGAATAAAGTATGGCATGTACATTTTTACATAAAATTGTATTCCATCTTTACTCTGTGTAGTTTTTCACTTCGGTCATTACTAATTAGGACTGCCTTGACTTTTGGACCTTGCTGGCACTAGGGATTCTGATAGGTTGCAAAGAGCTCATAAAGTTTGGCTTGAAGCCCATTTTTCCCTTTGGTCATCAGCAGTGTTTGATGCATGACAATTTAAATCCCCTTTTCTAATTAAATGCGATCTGCACTTGAGCTAAATGACATTTTTACAGAAGGCTATCAGATACCTTGAAGACAAGGTGACATTCTGCATTCCATTATGCTGGATTAGAACAGGTGAGGGGATGCTGATATAGTGAGCTCTTCAGCAAAATCCTCTTCTTTTACTTTTTTAAAATCATCAGTGGAGATGTCCAGTCAGCTTGGAGGAATCAAAGGGATTTGGGGCTTAAATCGAAGCTTAGTCAGTACATCCCCAATGTCAGCACAATGCAAAGTTCAGCAGTTAATCATTAATAAAATAATGTCATCATTGCACCTTGAGTTCACTGAGTACAAAGAATTTTAATTTGTGGTCAGTGTTGGGGAATCCTTGATGTACGTTTTTGACCTTTTTAGTATTTGTGCATGTAGAAGTTGGCCAAAAATCCAATTATCTATGATAGAGCCACAGTGTCTTACAAAATTATTGAAACCCTTCATTACAGGGAGCCAGATTTGACTGTTAACTGCATTTAAATACTGCAACTTATTTATTATTCTTTCTTTTTATGCAGAAATGCTTTATAGTTTAATTTATTTTTATGCAATGTGAAAGTGTCTTATTTCTTCTTTTACCATTATATGTAGTCTTAAAATTTATATTTTTTTCTATTTTAGTTTCTTCCAGTCAGAACAGCACATCGATCTTCTTATATAGTATATCACAGAAGAGTAACCCCTTACATTTCTTGTAAATATTTCTATGTGAAAACATTAAAGAAATGAAACCATGATACAATGTAAAGTAGTAAATGCACAGCTTGCAGTTTAACAAAAAAGTTATCAAAAAAAATCAACACAAAGCCATTAATGTCTGAATACCTAAAACTGAGTACACCCCTAAAATGAAACATCCAAATTGGGCCCAAAATGTCAATATTTTGTATGGCCACAATTATTTTCCAGCACTGCCTTAGCCCTCTTGGACAAGGAGCTCACCAGCTTCACAAGTTGCTACTGGAATTCTCTTTCACTCTTAACAACATCACAGAGCTTGTGGATGTTGGAAGTGTTGCTCTCCTCCACCTTTTATTTGAGGATGCCCCGCAGATGCATAATTAAACTGACATTGTACTTTTATTAATCTTAAACCACTTACTGTAACAGTTAACTTTACTTTACTCTTACCCTATACTCTTAAATAAAACCACTGCCCCATCTTTTTCCTTCAGAGTTGTCTTGGTTTACAACCTATTAAACTTAGGTTTTATTATTAGGTTTGGGTCTAAAGACATTCGTGGCCAGTCCATCACCTTTACACTTCTTTAGCAAGGTGGTGGTCATCTTGGAGGTGTTTTTTGTCATTATTATATTGGAATACTGCTCAGTAATTCAGTCTTTGAGGGGAAGGGATCGTGCTATGCTTCAGTATGTCACAGTAAATGTTGGCATTCATGGTTCCCTCAATAAAGTGTAGCTCCCCAGTGCCAGCAGAACTTATGCAGCCCCAGACCACGACTTTTTCACCACCATGCTTGACCATAGACAAGACACACTTGTCTTTGGACTCCTCACCTTGTTTCTACCACACACCATCTGAAACAAACAAGTTTATCTTTGTCTTATCAGACCACAGGACATGGTCCCAGTAATTCTTGTTCTTAGCCTGCTTGTCTTCAGCAAATGTTTGTGGGCTTTTTTGTGCATCATGTTTAGAAGAGGCTTCTTCAGGGACATCAATTTGATGTTGTCTGCGGCATAAAACTAAAATTTTTACAACATTCACTTATTTAATTATATAATCTGATATCTGTTTATGATAACATTTGCTTAAAACCTGGGGTTTGACCATATTTTGCATGCTAAGATAAAATCAATAGATGCACACACAACCCCACCCACATAAAAATAAACTGTAATCTAGTTTGGCTCTCACTGCAAGCCGACTTGAAAGAACAGAAATAAAAATAAAATTAGCTGCTGATATAAATGAGCATATGAATGCTGTGAATAGAACTTTTATGTATTTTTTAAATTTCAAAATCCTAGTAAGAATTATTGCCTAACATGTTGCCCCGTATTGTCACCCCTAAATCACAATAATTGGTGATTTAGGGGTGACAATACCATTATCACATTTGCCAGCCTTGGAGAAGAAAAAAACAGCAGTGTGTCGTCAGTACAGGCAACAGGGAAGATCAATGAAGGACAAGGCCTTTTGGTGACATTAGGCTGTGAAGCACATTCTAGCTTGTAGTGCTTTGAGGCTCTACTCTGTTGGCTTTGGGAATATAAGGAAAACATTTAGCCATATAATGTATATCACCCAGGTTAATGGTGGTAGTTCATGGTGTATTGAAGACTGTTTTTTCTCAGCAGGTAATGTTTTATTCGGGACAATCTTTTCTTATGGTTGAAGTTGGGAACAGAACAGACTGATACATTTTTCCAGATATTTAGAATTTTTTAATAAATAAAATAACGTGGCAGGCTATGCACACAACAGGGATTTGGTGTACAAAATCTTAAACCTAGTGTAGCTTTAGTTAATTTTGGGCAAATCCAAAATAAATTACAATCTCTGTTAAGCATGGTTTTAGATTGCAAGCTGTCTACTAGACCTAGTCTATTTTAAAAAGATCTATCTATTTTCCCATTAACTTTACATTAGCATATTCGATTCCTTATACATTTTTATAAGCTATTTAAGAAAAAAACCTCATGATAATGCACTTTAATTGTTCATAAATGCAGCATTGTTTATTATATATATACCCATTTTATGCATACCTTTGTTAGCTTATCTTATCAATACAAGTATACCAAGTGAGTTATCGTAAGCAGTGTGTTGGATTTACCAGTGGTGTCTCCGTGGAACAAAGGACCAACATAAATCAGCCAGTTATCACTTGCAATGTCCTCAAACCATTTAAAGTGATCAGTTGCTATTCAACTGATTAATGGCTAATTTTTCATTAAGGCATTAATGCTAAGGGGAAAAAAACTCAAAATTTTAAGAGCCCATGCACTTTGGGGTCCAGATATTTGTATTATTAGTAGTAAGAGCATTAGTAATAATGTAGTAATAATGCCCCTAATTTGCTAGCGTTGCAACTGCACCTATTGTAGATGGTTATGGATTCATTCATTCAGCTTTTTCACCTGCTTATTCCCGAATCCAGAGTCACGGGGGTCTGCTGAAGCCTATCCAAGCGCACATAGGGCAAAAGGCAGGGGGTACACCCTGGAAAGGTGGCCAATCCATCGCAGGACCACAGACACACAACCACACACTCACACATTCACTCCTATGGGCATTCATTTAGAGTCACCAATCAACCTAATGCACGTGTTTTTGGACTGTGAGAGGAAACCAGAGAACCCGGAAGAAACCCACACAAGCGTATGGTTGTGGATTTTAAACCAAATTTAAATCATTAAAAATTATTTCTCTATGACTGAAAAGACCTGCAACCCCTGCTAACCAGCACTTTTATGTTTTTGTTCATGTTCCTGTCTAGTTGGCAACTGGATGGAAACCTGCTGTCTGTATTGAGTACGAAAGGTACACGAAAGTCATGAAAGGTACATATAAATCTTTCTAAATGAGCCGCTAGATTTTGGTTCTGTCTAGAATTGCATACTACTTCAATAAGTACTCCATTCCATTTACTTTCCTTTTCTATTAAAAAAAGTTCAAGCTATTTTGTATGGTGACTGGTAGTATAAAGTGCTAGATCCACCATGATAATATTTTCACATGTTATTTGGAACAAAGCAGTGCACATGTAAACTTAACTGATGTTAAATGTTTAACTATAAAAATGTTTTCTACAAAAGGCACTTTCCGCCAGGTGGTCTCTCTGGTGGCCTCATGGAACAGAAAAGTGCCTATCATATGCAAACTTTAAAATCCATGCATAAGTAGTTGGTCATGTAATGTATTTTACATATCAAGGCTTAGGACATATTACTCGCAATGCCTACTCGGTTTCACATATTATATAGTATGGAATTATGAGAAGCCTGTGGCCTGGATGACTATCTTGTTGACTCTAAACTGACTATTACAGAGTTTCATTTAAAACCAACTTTAGTGATTATTCAAAAAACCTACTTTTGTTCTTGATATTAATGCCACTTTTTTAAAACATTTAAAAATGTTTAACTTTGCTGCCATTTACTTGCTTTAACAAGTTTAACATTTTTTAAACATGCTTGACAATATGGTAACAATTTTCCGTGAATGTAAAGTGAGTGTAAATGGCTTTAGGTTCAAGATGTGATGCTGTCAAGTTCATACTACAATCTAAGAGACAGAGAATTTCTATTTTACATACTAACCTTGGCTACCGAGACTGTCCTTTTAATGACAGCATAATTCAGCGTTCACCTTGGGAGGCTGCCATAGATTTTAGTTTATGAGATCACTGGAGTAACCTTAATCATTCAAGTGCACATGCATCTTTGCTTCAGCGCCTCATCTCTTCACTGTCTCTGATATGTTGGTACCATTAAGATGCTTTTTTTAGTAGGCTTAGAATGGAAATTTGTTAATCAAAATATATCAGACAAACGCACAAACCTATTTTGGTTCATTTCATGTAGGGCAAAATGTCTGTTTGGACAAACACTTTTTTTGTTTTTTATTGAAAAACTTTAAAAATTGGATGTAAAAAGAAGGTATTGGAGCACAGATAAAAAGAAAGTCAACTTTTTTTGGACATTTTTTTTCATCAAAGAGCTACTTTAATGCTAATACAAAAGCTTTCTCCTAAATCTCTGCAAGGGCTGACACCTATTGCTGGTTCAACTCCCTTACTGGGACCTGCCATGAACAGGAGAGCAGCATTAAAAGATATAGAAAAGCTCTTTTATTGAGTATTGCACATGTCTCTGTCCAGTTTTCTAGGGTAAATGGAGTAGAAAATTGGCAAGTAAACAAACATGATAATATCCTGAATGAGAATATTTATATTTACTTGAATGTGTTGTATATTTCAGAACAAATTTAGAAGAAAGGAAACAATGAGGCACGAGGGGTATTAATCTTGAGAAATATATACAGAAAATAATTTTTGAACTGCAAATGAACCATATGGCAATTGGATTATACTATACATTAGAGGATATGCGATTTTTAACATTATTTATTTATTTAGGGTTTATTTTGTTTTGTTTTTTAAGGAATACAGTTAATCATTTCAAAAAGGCAAATTGTCTGCCCTGTGGGTTGTGTGGTAAATGCTTTTGTTTGCAATCAGACCATAGTGTCTAAACATTTTTTTTATGTTGCTACATTGCCACCTAGTGATAGTTTTACACCCATCTTTCCTTTGAAATTTAAGAATTATTTTTTATAATTATCTGTAAAACATGCTTGAATAGTTTGCAAATCTTCCATTATGCACAACTTAAAAAAATTATTTTCAATGCAGTAAAAAATGGACTCTAGAATTTTTTGAATGAAACTGGAAATTTAAATTATTTCTGTAATACCTAATTGTTGTTTAGTCTGTGCTGTTTTTAAATTAAATTATCAATATAAAATCTGCACATCTAACAAACAGAATTATTACTAGACAGAATAAGTAGCTGGTTAATAATGTGGTAAGTGTGGTAATTTCCATATAGTAAACTTTATATGGACAGGTTTAAAATAAAACCTCTTTAAATATCTTTTCCCTTAGCTTAGGGAAGAAGATTCATCTCACCTGTCTGTTACATTTTTCCAGAAACCCTGTTTCTATTAATTCATTCATTTGTTCATTCATTCATCCTCTATATCTGCTTATTCTCTAACTTAGTGTCATGGGGGTCTTCTGGAACCTATCCCAGCACACATAGGGTGAAATGTACACCCTGGACAGGTCCCAAGTCCATTGCAGGACCACACACAAACGAACAACCACACACACACTCTCACTCGTATGGGCAATTTAAAGTCACCAATCAACATAATGTACATGTTTTTGTACATGTTAACCACCATGCCACCGCAGTGCCCTGTTTAGGATCTTTTTCTATTTTTAAGGTTTAACCTTGCTGACCTTTAAGGTTTCTATCTTGCATAAAATACTCTAAAATGATGCACGTGTCTATGACCTGTAATAAGAAATATTTCAAACTGACATTAAAAAAATTTAAATTGAAAAACCTTTTTTGCTAGTATTCATATAAGTCAACCAGTTCAGTTATCTCTAAGAATAAGATTGTGCTAAAAATGTTAATGTTTTACTGATAAAAGTATTTTTCCTTTCCAGTAGTAGTTTCCACCAACATTATCTTTGTACTTTATACCAAGAAAACTCTTATACCATTCTTTAAATGCACAAATAAAAATTAATTATATCATTAATTATATCATAAAATCATCATTTTGCTGGAATGTTCTTTCAATATTTCAGAATATAAAAGTTACTTCAATTCACAACTGCCAGTCATTTTGTAAATTGAAATAATACGTTAAAAGTGTTCAATGTTATATAATTAAAGTTAATACTCTTTGGGTTTTTTTTTTTCAGAATTATGGGTTAGGTTTTATTGAAAGAAAGCAAAAAACAACTAAATAACCTAGTGTCTCACTGCAACAATTAGGGTTGGACTGTATTTTACTTATGAGATGAATGTAACTAAAAACATCTCTTTGAACAGTTGTTCTGTTGTTGGAGCCTTGGACACTTTTCCTTGTTATATCTCTAAGGAAGGTTTGCAATAGGAATTGTGCTTAAAAAGCAGCATCCAATAAATGGCAGATGCTGTCACTGTAACATCGATATGTAATTTTAGCAACATACCATTTACCAATGATAATAATAATAAAAGTTTTAATAAACAGCTTATTCTATTTTTTTTTATTAAAAACTTTGCATGTGATAGGTTAAAATACTTTTGAATGCAAATAACTTGTGTGTATATGGATTTGTAGGCTTTAATAATTGATTTGTAGCTTTACATCTTAAACTTTGTCAAAGTAGCACTTTACTACTTATAGTTTACGGTCAATAATCCAATTATGATTGCCACTCGATTAAGTCTTTTCTGGCTTGACAGAAAAAGCATATGAGTCCTACAATGATTGTTACAGATGCACAAAAAAGCAAAAAAAATTAAAAACATACATTCAAAAAGAAAATATTAATTATAAAGCATCTCCTGTTTTTAAAAATAATAATAAAATTGTTAGTTGGAGAAGGAGACTGTAGTTAGCTCTAAACCTTAAGGCAGAGAAACTCACTGTGCATGTCAGAAAAAAATTAAGAGCATGAATCAGCTAGGCTCCCTGTGTGTTCAACACAGAACCATAACATAGTTGTCAATTAGCACTGGGTTAGTGGCAGAAATAAGTTTGAGTTAATATAAGTTAAGGCTTACGACTAGTTAGCAGTTGTTACCAGTACATACTGTGGTGGGGTTTTGGCACAGAGTGTAGGGTGTTCTTTGTGGCCATAATGTGTGTGTATGACCTGTGGATTCTGTGGTAAACTTTTTCTGTATTATAGAAATCTTGTGCTCCTTAACTAGCTCACCAGCCATAGTTAAGCATCACTCTTCTCTTTTACATTTATTTCTATATTAAACTTCCATGATAGTATTCATGTCACTGTCCTTTTTATTTTGAAGCCATGTGACAGTCCCCTTTTTTGCTGGCTATTGTTAGTAATTTCCCTTTACTTGTTAAGGTAGTATTACAATACAGAATGTGGTTAATTATTGAATGTAAGGTTTTACTTGTCAATGTATATTAGGTTGATTGATTATTCTAAATTATTATCAATCTTATAGGAGTGAGTATGTGTGTGATCCAGAGTCACAATTTTTTAGGTTTGCGTGACTAAATGTTTACACAATGCAAGACCAAAAAGTTAAAAAATAGTCAACTACATAATGACTGTCTGTAATTGTTATCAATCCTTAAAACCGGCAAAAAGATGTTTTTGATGTACACTACTTTATATAGCGAAATGTCATTTATGGTCAGACATCAGAAAGTTACCGGTGTCAATGGTGAGTTATGCTTATTAAGCAACTTAACGGACAAAGATTAAGATTTTTTGTTGATTTTAAAAACATGGCTTAGCTATACATTTTTATGCAATTACAAGTATATTTATATACATGTATATACATATATACTTCTATACCTGCTTATTCCTAACTCGTGGTCACAGGGGTTTGCTGGAGCCTATCCCAGCACTTAAAGGGCAAGAGGCAGGACCCTGGGCAGGTCGCCAGTCCATCAAAGGGCCACATCCATCACAAATCAACACACACTCACATTCACTCCTAATGACAATTTTAGAGTCACCAATCAACCTAATTATACATGTTTTTTGACTGTGAGAGGAAACTGTAGTACCTGGAGAAAACCCATGCAAGCGCAGGGAGATTATACATAAGTTCACAATACAGAGACGACAGAAAGTGCATCTTATGTGGGGTTTTTTTTGTTTTAAATAAAAGTAGACCCTTTACCATGGTGTGTATGACTATAAATAAATAAGTAATATTTACCAGAAAAAAGGCAAGTTGTAGGTGCAGATATTTGCATATATTAGGGGTTTACTAATTGTGATGCTGCAAAATAATTTTTTTTGGTTTATAAAAACTGAAACAATGCAGCTATGAAACCCTCAAACCTATTAGGATGTGTTATTTTCCTTGTATAATGAATAAAGTTATCTTTAGACAAGCCCTTGTAGAAGTCCTTTCAGTTAAAAGCATCCTATAAACAATCACCTGTCATTTCCCAAGGCTTAGTTATAAACTGCTGTTGATGTGCAGAGTATTCAGGGCACACTTATACATGAACCCTTCTCATAAAAGTTTCTATCAGCGATCATTGCAAGTAATGTGAGTGCATCTGGTTCTTATCTGACCTACTGGAAAAGGCCTTCGCATTCTAATATTTACACAGACACATGCAAAGGTTTGTTTATTGGTCAGAGTTCATAACAGACTCCTTTGTAAATTAACAGCAGGTGTTGTTAGAGGAAAGAAAAATACAGCCACATATATTAGCAGCCAGGAGGAACTGAAGTTTCTTCGAACAGACAGACAGACAACATAATTTATGCTAGTTGACAGAAAGACACCACATTTCAAATGTTATAAATGTTTTGCCCTTTTATCTATTTATGGTATAATAATGTCTGGTAATCTTGCTAAAAAATATTAAATACAAAATTTTCCTCAGTTTTATTGAAGAAATCAGGCACAGTGGCATCTATGTGGCTTTCCAAGTCTGACATATATGCCTATTTTTCAAAGCTTGATAAGTAATTTTAAGCTAATAGTAATTTTTACTAACTTTTTTTACAATTGTAATTTTTCCAAATATTATACCATTTGTGCACCAAACTCTTGTGGTAAATTAATTAGAAGTTCAATGCAGTGAATGTTTTTCATCAAAACACATTTCTGTGTCTATTCTGTCAAAATAAATTCATTCAACATGAGGTTGTATGCTTAATGTTTTTACTTTTATCTTCCATTAAATAGCTAAAGTGCATGTAATTACATTTTTGATTAACTGTACATTTGTTGGGCGGCGCGGTGGCGCAGTGGTTAGCACCGTTGCCTCACAGCAAGAAGGT
>JAOTQW010000029.1:8870650-8881336 GCA_026260075.1 Sisor rabdophorus | reverse complement strand
ATATATTTAATTATCTTTTTTTCTGGTGCTGAAAAATACAAGGTACTAATAAATTCACAAATAACATTTGATTATGAAACACAACTTTTATTATAAAAATTGCTCATTTAACCATTATCTTCTTTTTGTTTAATTTCCAGCAAATATATCCTTATAGTTTTTTATGCTGAGAACAACACATTCTATGTTTAATGTTAGTTTGAAGAAACGTCCTAGTCTAGTGATTTTATTCAGTCTGTTCTGTCCCGTTCTCTGCCCCCATCTCCACCCGAAGCTTTCAGATGCAAAATAAGCAGACATATGGAGAGGAGGTCTTTCTGTGGACCTCCTAAAGATTCAGATTGTATGACAAATCACGTCCAGCACCATCCTCCCAGCCCATTGCGGAATATCCAGACAACAGCTTCATTAGGGTGAAAGAAAGAATTTTTGCAGCTTTGCCGAGTCAAACTCGGACCTCTTTCCCTTCTCAATTACTCCATTGTTGCCTATAGATTCAAGTTATTGCACTTCAAACCATATGGCTTATTTGAGCACCTACAAGTGATGCCATCACCCAGATTCATGCCTCAGTCAGTTGATAGCGCATAAAAACAAAGAATGTAGAACTACAGAGACATATTAAGTAAGTAAATGTAATGCCTCTGTTAAATTACTGACACCAAATTAGGAGAAAAAAGAAGTGTTATAATGTACTAATTATTCTATTAAAGAATGCCAACAGTTAGAGTATCTTTGTACTGTGTTTAATAAATAATGTAATATACAATACATAAACTCTATACAAATGATTTTTTGCAAAATATGTACTGTGCAAAAATGTGAAAAAAAACTTGTAGAGTACAGTCAAAGTTATAGTATTATTCAAGGTCTTATCACAGTGTTTTATACTTCATTTTTTTAACCTGAGAATATTAGCCTGGTATAGAAGTGGACAATTTTGTAAAATGTGGTGAAATTACATTTATTTTCATTTTTAAAAAACATGTATTGGTAAACCTATATAAATTTATCTCACAGCATAATAGCTTATTTTACATTTAAGCCGGCTGAACATATTGAGATGTGCAGTACAGACAGTTTAGTGCACATGGCTTGTGAGAATAAAAGAATTAGAGAAAAAAAATTAGGAAGTGGAGAGTGTGCCATTAGTTGCACAGATACAGTTCACTGGGCCGCTGAAAGCCCACCGTAATGTATGTGTTAGTCCTGCAAGGTCGGCTGTGGGTAGTTATCATCAATCAGGGCAGCACTGTGCGTTTGCCCTCTTTCAACAGCGGTATAGCATAGGCAAAGCTTCTTCACATTTTGCCAAGTAGTTACCCCGGTTACTTTGAATGATAAAGTCTTCAGAGACACAGGTCTTATTGTGGCTACTAATGCAGGGTAAACTAGAGGTAAATTATGCACTTGCACAAACATGCAAAGACAAGTGAATGCCTCGCTGCAGGGTTTGTCTTTAAACTCTGGCACCTGATTGATAGTGGAAGGTTCACATACTGGTACATTTTGTGTCCAGTTGACAATACAGACTTTAAATTAGCATTTAGATAGCCTGTAATGAGATTCCAAAACGTTTTAATAATAGCACCTGTTTTAAAAGGTTGTAAATGCAGGAAATTAGTTGACTGTATAGGTGACGTAAATAGAAAATGATATTTGATCTATAAGGCCAACATTGAAATTCTGCAAATGAGTTGAGCATATCCTAATATTTTATTTATATAGGTTATTACACTTTATATTGGAAATACATATGATATGATAATGGTTTATTTGAACAAAAATTAAATGAGTAAACAAGTTACATTGTATGACTATAGGAATTTTATTTTATTGCATGGGCAACAAAACTAAATTTCTAGCCACAATTTTTTTTACACAAGTGACAAAGTTTTTATTTTTCGAAAGGAGTGCTGCCGTGGCCCTAGAGTAAAAAATGAATTATCATTCAGGGGTTATAGCAGTATTCCTCCCTTCTCTGTCTGAAAGCTTGAGAATAGGGTCCACATGCTTCAGGAGAGAAGAAGGGATTATTCCTAGGATTAACATGTGAAAACTTCTATCGGACTTTCTGACTCAAAGGCCCTTTGCGAACAGTAATCGCGATAATACCCGGGGATTAATGCTGGGCTAGACCTAAAATTGAATTTTAATTCGAGTTGCGCACAGCGATATGAAATAAATGGAGAGGCATTCACAGGGAAAAGAAAAGATTTCCCCGCTTTACTAAGCACTGGGATGAGGGGATGGCTATACACACGCACGCACGTACACACGCGCACACGGACACGTACACACACCAGACTTGCGGGATCATATCTCCGCTTTTCTGTAGCTTTTTGAGCTAAAGTGTAGGCTACATACTTTGCATCTTAAACTGTGTGTACGGATCGCCTCGAAGAAGCAGCTCAAAGCTTCTTTGAGTAATGCGCTTGTTTCATTTTCTCACGTGTTTCTGCTATTGAAATGCAATAAGATCCAGTGCACTTGTGCCTAATCCTGTCACGATCTCCTTGGCAACCCCTCTCAACTGTGGGCAAAAAAAACCTTCCACCTACCACCCCCACTGCCCCTTCTCTGCAAAACCCATTTTCCATCCATCACTTTTATGGAAATACGTCGCTTTATACGTGCAATATGTTACACGTTTAAGGCAGATCACTAATGTCCTAAGTAAGCCGAATGGGAATTCAAGCTGTTTTGCGTCTTTGAAGTTATTGCTAACAGGTTGGTGTTGTAATAATAAAATCGACCTCTTCCTCTAACAGCAGTGTCTGACCTGCAGCAGCGCCACCGGAGGCTCCTTTAAAACTAAGGCAATAAAACAGGTTCGCTTCTTGTGCAGTAGCCCAGAACTCAGAGCCTGACAGAAACTGGAAACCTGTTGGTTCCCGAACTGCGATTTTGCACTAAAAAAATCCTTATAACCTTTGTGGAAGTTGTCGGCCTAACTCATCACACTTAGCTAAATCACATTTAGCTTTTTCAAGCTTTGGTACTAACTTCAGGACACGAAGCAAAGGTTCGAAAGTGCCTCTTAGCGCAGGGTGTTTTTGTTCATGCTGGGCGATTTGAATGAGAATAATGCTATTGGAGTGTTGCAGGCCGAAGAGAAAATGAGTGACAAAAGCGCAGAGGCGCAAAAATTGGACTGGGGACAAGGCGTGTAGAGCTGAAAAGAAGAGCGGGGAGACATGCACAATGGAACAATTCACCTTATAATCGCTTTGATATATTATACATGCCTGCAGACTCTAAACATTGTGTAATTATTTATAAATGACTGTCCCTCTGTCCTCATAATACCGCAAGGAGAAAAGCGCTGCAGGTCTCTCCTCCAACTATTTCTAAATAGTGCCCCCTTTCTATTTCTTTCTAAAGGGGGCGCAAGACGCAGGCGATTGAATAAATTGAATAATTAATGTTCAATTGTATGGCTGTCTCATAAAGATGTCTTTAAATAAACCTTAAGAAATTAGGTGGTAAGATTTAACGGCGTCCTTCATCTGACTCAAATTTAAATGAGAAAAGTTTTATTTCCTCACCTGTTTTCCCCCAAAACTGATAGTAATTTTAAAGAAATGCATGGACATTGAGTGGAACTCGTTGAGTTCTACAGTTAAAAGTCTTTTCAATTTTATGTAACTTAACCCATCAAATTGATTTTCTATTGTCATTATGATGAGAATATACAATTTTCTAATTCCATGTCAAATATCTTGCGAATCTAAGAAAGTGTGCCTAGCCCGGGGGGTCTAACTACTCCACAAAGTTTGGCTGGGTTTTTTTTCTCCATTTTTTCTTTAGAGGTTTAACTCAAAGCGGACTTACTCCTCCGAGGACCGATAGTAACAGTGGAGCTCGCGTGGCTCGAAGCGTTCTTGCGTTCTGATTGGTCAACAGTGATTACAGGCACGCTTCAGAGGGTGAACAAACAACTGGCATAAATTATGCTAATGCGATCGCCGTGCGGCACGGGGCAGACCTGATGCAACCCATTCATCCATCCTTCACCAAAATGCCAAAGCGCGGGGGGTGCGTTCATTGTCTTATCAGGGTATATAAGGTAACTGAGGTCAGTCGTGTGCCAGGCTCACTGGCTCACACGAGCTGATTGAAGAGCAAGAACGAGACGGACGCGTGCCTTAAAATTTCAACACAAACGTATCTGTGCGACTTTGGCTCCCCAGCGAGAGCTCTGATCCTTTAAAGTATCTCCCAAACGATCAACAGGTATGTATGCGATTTAGAATATGTCTCCACTGTAGTTTGCTCCAGCAAGAGTAAATCTGGATAATGTGCTAATCGTTTTTTTTTTCGTGCATTTTCAACAGATAGCAAAGGATGTGCACCGCAATGGACAGTGCGTTCTCTGACCTGGACAGCTCCAGCTGCGACTTTTCCTTTCCTCACACGGATGATGAGGATTCCCGCAGCAGCATGCATGCAGCGTCGCCTGCGCCCTCGCTTGCATCGTCGGTGAACAGTGCACATGATGCCGGCGAGCTGCAGCAGAAGAAGAAGCGCAGAGGCCGTGCTCGCAGCGAGGCTGCCATTCACGTGGTAAAGAAAAACCGCCGACTAAAAGCCAACGACCGCGAGAGGAACCGCATGCACAACCTAAACGATGCGCTGGACGCTCTGCGGAGCGTGCTACCTGCCTTTCCGGACGACACCAAACTCACCAAAATCGAAACCTTACGCTTTGCTCACAATTATATCTGGGCACTATCTGAAACCATCCGCATTGCCGACCAGCGCGGGAGCAAAGCGAGAGACTCCTCACCGGCTGTAAGCTGTATGGCGGAAGTACCGAGCCCAGGGAGCGATGCGTGCTCTTGGGCGTCAGGCGCCTCCTCTTCAGGCTCCTCTCCATCCTACAGCTCTTCCAACCCCGGCAGCCCGGAGTCTATGGACGATTATGGATTTTTGCAAGCAGACGTTGTTTACTGTTATCGCAGCTACCCTGGCATTTTCTAAGAAATCTCCTAGTTCCAAATCTTCTGTAGCTAGTCTAATAAGGGAGAAAAAGGCGTTTTCTTTGCCCTTCATTAGAAGCAAAATTGCAGAGCCAGAGCCAGAATAGATGTTCACGGTTTGCCTTAACTACCGTCAATTTCGCGAACGAGAGAATGTTCTTATTTTTGTACGTTTTTTTTTATTGCTGAACCTTTGCACTTTTTCTACACCGTTCCTCTATCTCGACCTCAGTGCCAGTCAGGAAAAAATGACGCTGCGAACTAAAATGACAGATTTGCTTTTAACCGTCCGAGGTGAAAAGTCAATTTTACAATTTGTTAGACTGATGGAGCAGAAAAGCAAGCGTGAAAATGCAGTTTGAACGCTATAACAATAGAATGAAAAGCCGTCAAAAAGACAAGTAACTCCTTATGCATTATGTATTTTGACCCCAGGAAACACCGTTCTCTTTATTGTTCAGAAAGACTCTTTTTTACACTAAGAAAGTGTTCATACTGTTGCTTCTTTTTATTTATTAAACGCGTTGCTTTTAAGATGTTGTATTTTTATTGTATATAAAGAGATTTATTCTATTATGTATTTACTTCAAATTATAAGTTGTTATAAACACTTTTGTACGAATAAATCTAATTTTTTTAACAAAAGAATTGCATCCTTGAAATGTTTTTATTGAAGACAATTACTAACTATTAAAAATGACTACAAACATCAAAAACACATACTGTCTTAGAGATCCCAGAGTTTTGGGCTGTTGTAGAGTCACTCCTATTCCCTGAGCGCTATATGGGACAAAGACGCGTCATGACGCATTCAAAAGTTAATAACGGTCACAGCGTCCCTATGCAGCAGGTGATGAAGCTTTATGCCAACTGAGGTGTTTCTTCATCCATCATCCAAGATAACTGCATCACATATTATTGTCTTATAAAATTTAGCGAAACCAAAGGCTGAAATTATTTTAAAATATATATACAATTGTTCATATAAGTTCTTAGAATCAAATAAATATTAAAATATTAACTTTTTTTTTATATTTGGATATAACTATCATGGTTTAGCGTCTACATTACTGTTCCCTTTTCCTTTCGCTGTTCAGTTGGAAGAAAATATTTAAAATAAATCCATATAATGAAACTTATTTTTAGTTTAAGTTTCATTAGTTTAACACAAATGCGTTGTACCGAAAAGGAAATTATGTATTACTGAATTCAGTAAATATCTCAAGGAAGGCATTTTTACTATTTTTTTAAATTGTTGCATATGTAAACTCAATTCATTCTACAACTCCATCCATCCATTGTCTACACCCGATTATTCCTAATAAGAGTCACGGGAATCTATACACAGAGGTACAGGTCTAGAAATCCTATTATATCGATATACAGATGTTAATATATTTTTATCGCTCATTAAATTAAAATAAAACGAATATTTTAAAACGTGTATAATTATTATAATGAGGTTGCCGATATTTGGGCGAATCAAATCGACTGACTAAATAACTACATTTTGTTGTTAATATTAATTTTATAAATAATGTTAACATTGATTTTTATATTATTTATAATATCCAATTCTATTTGTCTTTTCAGCCGAGCGCAGGCTCGGGTTTGAGCTTTTCATGAGCACTTTGTGCAGGCGGCTGTGGGGATTTGGAAGGGGGTTCGGGTTAAATCCTCTATTGGAGAGTTACGCGTGAGGTCCAGCCAGGGCTCTTGTAACTGCACGTGTCGGGGATCGGCTGGGACAATACCGTGCGCTCAAAGCCTCCGGGACACGCGCATAACCTCTACATCAGGATAAAAGACAGAAGGTTGTTCGGGGAGGGTACAGACCCAAGCCCACGGCACCGTGGCACCAGAGTCGTGTACAGAGACTTAGTTTGCATAGCTGCAAGCAGCACATTGGCAACACTATAGTAGCGGCACCTGTTGCGGTTTTCCCTTCGTTATCCAGGCTCTATAATAATGCTTCCTGCAACACGGAGATACGTGGATGAATGAGCGCTCATAATTAACAGCTTTGTGTGTATTTGTTGCGAAGCACAGGGTCAGAAAAATTATCAAGCATGAACTTAGTCTACTGCTGGCCACATCTGCAATTACCTAGAAAAATAACACATTACAAACAACACTGGTTTTGGCAAAACAACAAACTCCAAAATCAAAATGAATCCCTGAGATAATAGCGACAGTACAGGATTTCAAAAAAAACTTCAATTAGATTAATTATTAATCCAGAATCATTATTTAAATATAATTTCTATAATGTCTGTGGCTAACTTGAATGTGTTTTGTGTGCTTATGCTTGTGAATGAATCATTTTTCATGTCAGCATGTTGAAAGAGCAATAAAATGCCTTCAACTGAGTTTCATAACACTGGGTCTCATAACTGTGCATTGTCCCAGGCCCTTTTCCCCCTCGGGACTGAAAATCAGTATCAGTGTGGCAATACTCACACGGGTCACAGGTCATTTAGGGGCATGAGACCTCTCACATCCCAAGGAGATGGCCTTCATGTCAATGGGCATAAAAACATCAAAACGTCCTTCATGTTTGTACAGCCATGAGCACACAGCTACACCTCCCACCCAGTCACTGACATGGCTAGAGATGCTCCAATGATCTATAGAGTTTTTTCTGTGCAGTTTTTTTTAAATATCACTGCTGTTCATGAAATCCACAGAAAGTTGAGATTACTGCATGCTTTTGTCTGTTTTAGATATGCAGATATGCAAAAAGTAATATTTAGCTAAAAGTATCTTTTGAATTGTTCAAATTTTTAAAATAGCAACTATAGTTTAAATCCATAGCTCTGCATTCTTTTTATTAGCCGGAGCTACTAAAATTTCTACAAAATTAAAAAGAATGAGGAGAAGATGGACGGGCAATTGTTAGGTAGCCCCAACAGCCCAGTAGACACACCGATCAAACAAAAACTCAAGTTAATGACCAACAGAAGGTGGGATGGTAGGTGAATAAGTGATGAGTAGAAGACAGCATGCTGGGACCAAGAATACCCTATTGAAAGGGCATGCAAAAAACCCTATTATTCAGCGACCCTGATTTTCCACACTATATAGTACAGAAAACATATTATAGAATATTTTAAATTTCATATAGTTTTTTTTGTTCTGCATGTTCTGTTCTTGTTACTGACATATAGATCTAACCAGAAAAAAGTCAGTGCTTTGGGTGATTGGTAGATATCTCATGCCTAAATTCTTTTTTAAGCCTAATTCTCTGGCTTTATCTTAAACAGGGATTAGTAGATGAGTGCTCGCAACTCCCTAGACCTGCCCGGCACAAAATCCACCTTCAGATCAGTACAATCCTTCCCCTTAGCACCCAAACAGAAAGCTTCACACCTTGTCTCCTCAGGAGACTTAAAAGAGATTCTAACAGCAGTGCAGAGTGATTATCGTGACTAATTATCTGTTGGGGAAATAGAGTCTTATTTCGAGCATAATTGGGTATACAGCTGACACATACTATTTGGCACCGCCCAAGCAATCAACAGTTTTTAAATGTCTAAAAAATATGCAAATTATTGAATAAAAACAAAAATCAGAATGAAATAAAAAAATTCAGAACCATGACTGGTGGGAACAGTTTTTTTCAGAAATCTTCCCTGATATGTGAGGTACAAACTTTAACCTTACAGGGGGTTTATTCTATTCTTTAAGTCTGCACAAAAGAACAGTATTGATCTCATTGTAAATTCCTTAACATTGTTCTCAATTTGTACACCCACTTTAGATTCTTTGTCCATTAGAACTAAAGATGCCCTCATCTCAAGTCCTCCCCTCCTTCACAACACTCCTACAGTCAGTTTTACGATACAGCAACCTTTTTTGTCCATCTCTTGACCATGCAGTGGAACCACAGTGTGCCAGGAATGCTAAGAGGAAAGACCCCTTGGGTCTCTTCAGTGTGATGGCAGGGCTTCCTCTTCTTTTGCCATGAGTCTCCCTAATCTGCATTCTCTAGCATAGGCAGTCAAGATTTCATTGTCCTTGCTTGCTGTGTGTGAAGGTGGAAATGAGTCAATTAGTGTTTTACACCTTGCTCTGAGCTGAAAGTGGAGGCCCTATGTTTGGAAATTTTGGCCTAAAGCAAGCTTCATGCTCTCCCAAAGCATTTGGAACACTTTTAGACACTTTTAGACAGGAGCACCTCTAGCAATTTCTGGACTAATGAAATAAGTTCTAATACATTAATGCTAGAACAGTTTTGGGAAGTAACTAGTTACACATAAAAGCATAATAAAAGTTAACTACATAATAAAGTTAACAGTAATTTGTTACAGTTACTTAAAAAAAATGTGTCATTTAATACAAGTCACCTGTAAAGATGTTTGAAATTACAAATAGGGTAAAATCAAATCGTTTTCTTAAAAACCTAGAATATGTTTAAAAATTGTGGTTTGTTGTTGCTTTGCAGTCTGCTAAAGACATTTATTAAAGCTGCGCTACTCTGATGCATTGGATTGGTTCTCTGGTTTTAATTTGCTGCTTCCACATTGCTGCAGAAATCAATAGGCTTGTAAACCCTGTCTGAGAGTAAGGTTAACTCTGCCTATTTGAAAATGATTAAGTTAAAGCTATCCAATAGAAGCGTAAAAGTAATCAAAAGTTAATCAAATGTAATCACTAACTTTACTTCCATACAGTAATTTTAAAAGTTTCATATTATATTTTAAACAAGGTAAATTGTAATCTGTAACCAATTACATCTCTAAAGTAGAGATTTCCCCTTGAAATTCGCCCCTCCTTAGCGGTGCCCCTGCTTTTATTATCTCCAAATAATACAGAAAACAAATATTGTAAAATTAGGTGTTGGCAAGTTGTAAACACCGCATATAATATGTACAAAAGTATTATATTATAGTGCAGAAAATTGAGCACTAAAGTGGGAAAAAGTCACTCGTGGCACTTTACTGGCAACCTTTAGTTACACCATAATGCATTTCTCCACTGACTGCACCACTGGGTCAGTCATTTGAGAAGCACATCCACCTGTACCATGGGTGCAGATGTTCCTGTGTTGCAGATTAGGCATATGTCATCCATAACCTGAGAAAGAAACCAGCCCTCTGGTTGGAGGCTTTAAAATATCCACTTTAGAACGAGCAGCAGACAAAGACACAGAGGGCACTTGCCTAAGGGCAGCCTGTTTCGGGTGGCTGCCTGCAGTCTGTAAAGATACCTTGTCTTCATTTGTAATGGAAAGCCATTGACACACACCTACGGCCAACCTCCGCCTCCTAACTCTCTCACACAAACACGCATTTCAATAGTTTAACTTTTCCTTTGTATAACTGTCCATGCCCTGTGTATTCCTTATTTATAGATAAACTATTGTGAGTAGAAAGGAAACAGGTTTTACTAGCATTGTTTTTTCAGCAGAATACTCAATAATCAGTTTGTATGACTTTTACGCTTAACAATAAAACTGCTATGGGTAGCTGAATTGTGTTGGGTTTATATCAGTGCCTTGTGCCTGATATTGTTTCTCCAAAAGTTTAGACCATCTTGCTTTTATTGAGTTGATTTGCATAAAAATACAGCATTAATTGACACAATTGAAGATATTTATTTTCAATATCAAAGTTTAACATTACTGTACATTAGATTAGATGGTTAGACAATAGTGTGTGTGTGTGTGTGTGTGTGTGTGTGTGTGTGTGTGTGTGTGTGTGTG
>JAOTQW010000029.1:8820379-8847724 GCA_026260075.1 Sisor rabdophorus | reverse complement strand
TTAGGTTGATTGGTGACTCTAAATTGCCCATAGAAGTGAGTGTGTGGTTGTGTGTCTGTGGCTCTGCGATGGCCTGGCGACCTGTCCAGGTTGTACCCTGACTCTCGCCCTCAGACACCCTTGACCCTCGGGAATAAGCGGGTATAGAAGATGAATGAATGAATGAACTTGAAATCTTTTCACTTAGTTAAAAATCTAGAAAATGCTGCGCCAATGTATTAAAGTCTTTGGTCATAAATCCTTTTTATGTTGTATGTATGTTTCATGAAAGAAACAGCAGTCAAACTTGCAGGTAGGTTATATTACAAATATACAGTAGAACAAGTATGTTTTATTAAGAGCCTGTAAGTTGCTGTGCAAAATTAGTAAACCTCTGAAGAGAAGTGATTGTAAAACCACATACAGTACGCTGATCCTACACTGCCATCTACTGTCCACTAGACAAACGTCCATCATATGCTGATAAAGAAATTCCTTGGTATCTGAATGCTACCTAAAGAATTGATAAAAATACATAATTTTCATAAAAATACAGACTGAAATTGTACAGAAATTCTTGATAATTTACAAATAATTTTTCACCCCTAGAAAAGCAACTAGTAGGATATTGAGTGAGCCTTGACTTAGCTGTTTTAGCTTAGCATTTAAAACTGTTTAAATTGATTTTGGTTTATTAACATTATCTTTTTATAATCAATATAATAAAACATATCAGATATATATACAAAACACAAAAAGAATTACAGAAATGACAAAGCAAAACATCTAATTAGACTGGTGAATTTTATGCATGTAAAATAAAATAATACAACCAAACAGCCAAAAAACAGCCTAAAATACTAGGACACTTCCAACTGCACATTCAGACAACAGGATATAATGTGTGAGAAGTGCATCTGGTTATCTTAAAAAAACTGATTCTCAGCAAATCACTGTTCATCGTCTTCGGTTTTCTTGAAAAGTGTGGAGAGTTCATGTAACAGCAGCTCTTCTGAAGGACTACAGGATTTACGCTCTAACGAGGCACAAGGTTCTCCATGCATCAATGTGTCCAGAGATCCCTCTTTCCTACTAGAACAGCTCAATTTTGGCACAACTGTGCACTCTAGTGACCTTCTCTTTCCCAGGTTGAGGCTCTCAAAACGTGAAGGCACCTTCAGATTTCTAGTCTGGCCACTAGATAAAAAGCTGTTTTCTAGGGACTTCAGCACCTGCAGGCCAAAGTCACCAACCTCCTCATAAAGTGGCTCTGGACTTTCTGGACGTTCCTCCAATGAGTCCTGCTGCACCTTCATAGGCTGAACAAAGATGAAACTTTTGTAAATAAATTGTGGAATGTTGCTGTTATTTATTAGTTGCTTTGTCTGCATTTCTATAAAACATGTATTATGACAAATATTAACACTTTCATTAAGTTGGGTAAAGACTTTAATGCTCTATTCACCAGATACATTTTTAATACCTACTGAATATTTTGATTAAATAATGTAAAAGTAAATTAGTTTTAATCATATATTAAGTATGTATCAATCTTTAAAATATCATGTTTTATGAGTTTTAGTTTTATATCATTATAAAATAAGTATTTTTCACCCCATCATGTATGTAAATAAGAAATATGTTTTTACATTAAATTTTTTACATCATATTTTATATTATGATATATGTTTAGGCTCTGACTCTACAGCAGAGTCTTTTAAGTGGATTTTCCAAATAATTTACACAATCGTAACAGCAGGAAATGTTATAAAATCCAACAAATTTTAAGAAGAAGCAAATTATTTAAAATCTTTTTATCTTTTTCTTTAAGTGAGTAGGCTTCCATGGAGAATCTGTATACATTATAAACCGCATAATTCTGTTATAAAATTATGATTATATTACGGATCACATTATTTTCACTTTTTCACAGGTGTGGACACTAAAGTATGTGGATTTAGACATACTTCCAACTTATTTAACACCTACAACAGTATAATTTAAATAGAAAAAACTCAAGACAACACCCTAAATAACAACACACCCAGATAAGTTCTCAAAAGCAACGGGAAATCTAAAAGATTATCTCCAATTATCAGATTCTATTTGTGGTTATTGGTATGTTGACAAAAAGTGCTCAGCCTTCACTATCATTCAAAGTGATTTCCATGAGACTTCCTTCAATGATTTTACCCATTGTTTTAGTATCACAGTGACAACCTTAAGATAATTGCTAAATACAGTGAGGACAAAAGAAAAAAGCTAGCAAACAATTTGCTTGTAAATGCTTTAGGCTGAAGAGTTACCAAAAGCTACCAGAGGCTACATCATTCCCTCCTACCCCTTTACCCCACTTCCAGAACACAAGAGTTTTGGACAGAGGCCCCAGCCTGCCCTCAAGGCTACGGTCACATAACAATGCAGTGGAACAATTCTTTCACCCTGCACATCCTGTTATCTTCACTGAGTCAGCTAGACATCCTGATGGTGTTGTATCAGGAAACCTCAGGTCCCAACAGGAATGGGAGGGTTGAGGAAATCTGACCAAATACCCCAATTTTAAAAAAAGGTACCTTGCAAGGGCAAAAATGCAAAAATATGATTTAGCTAATGTCTTAGCTAATGTCTAATGTCAACATTTTCGAAAAAAAAAAGGGAAACATTATTTTATGCAACATCTAAATTTGCATGAGAAGATCAGAAATTTATAAAATCAGAAATGCACTCACAAAATACATTGATAGTGTCCTTCTATCATGAAGCTTTCTCTGAAAACACACAACAAAACTACTGGTGAGAATCAAACCTTGACATTTGTCAATGGCGGGTGCTAAAGGAGATGTAGAGAGAAGCAAAAGAAATGTGCATTACCAGTGTCTGATTGGCAGAAAGCATGGTGGAGTTGGTGTTGCTCTCTTCACCACGGATTGGCACCAAGGGCATGGTGCCAAACTTCTGCTTGCAGATGTCAGATGAGGAGTGCCGTCTCATAACAGGAGGACGCAAATCATTGTTCTGAGAAACAAGATAACATTATATAAGCCAAGTACTGATTGAGGCTGTGTAAAAATATTGGTACAGCTGAAAAATTTTGAAGAAAGTGTATCGATGTTATAAACTCTAGTATTGAGAAATATGTAAAGAATTTACATTTATGGTAATTTTTAATTAAAACCCTTAATGAGTGTTAAACATCCTCCTGTTGCTGGTGCTGCTGACCCATATGAGTTGCATTACATTGCAATATGTATTCATTAATTTATTCATTTATATTCTATACTTGCTTATTTACTAATTATGGGTCTTCAAAAGGTCGAAGGCAGAAAGGGACTGGTGGCCATGGACACATACATAAACACTCACTACCATGGGCAATTTAGAATTACCAATCAACCCATCATATGTATTTGGACTGTGGGAGGAAACTGGAGTACATTAGGGAGAACATGCAAACTCCACTGTGCTGTCATGTATTGTATTGTATTGAAATATATCATTATATATTGTACGTGTATCATCTATAGTATTGTGTGGCCTTACCCAGCCTTAGTACTGACAGTTTCAGGTGACCAAAGAGGCACTTTGAAATGATATCCTGTCAACTTTAGCTAGCACCTAATATACCCAAATTTGTAGCTAAAAACAACACGCATGTAAAGAGTGATACCTGCGCTTTCAAGAGACTGGTTATCCAGTCCCAAAGCTCAGTTTCACTGGAGCAGCAGAGATACCTGTCAAGGTAAAGAAACTGATTACTACTCACTGTGCAAGCATAACAACATAAAGCTATTGCAATTAAGTAAATATGAACTTAAATAATAACTTACATCTGATGTTTGTCTATCATTACAGTAAAACCCCATCTGCAATTTGATACTAATTAATAAGATGTACAAGATGCAATTTGATACTTATTAATAAGATGTTATATTTGTAAAAACATAAATACACAAGAGGAAAATATTACTTTGTTGGTGCTTTCAATTTTTTTCTTATTCCAATGTAGATCTTCATTGTTTTAAGTAGCCACTCCTTTTCAGGTTTGTTGGTCTACATAAGTTAAAATACCAAAAGAAAAAATTAAATACCAATTTTACTTTTATTGTCTGTTTTTAATTAGTTATTATGATGAAAACAAGCACACATACTTTCTTGTCCTTTATTAGGATTAATTTGTGATCCTGGATTTGAAATAGATGCTCCTGGAATTTGGCCCCTTGTAGAAGTTTGGGTGTTTCCTCACGGCACTTCAAAACTCCAAACTTTACAATTTCACTCTTGTAAGCTTCAAATAAAAAAAAAGATGTGCAATACATTTAGTTACTATCATGTTGATACTTTATTTGATGTTATTAATTATGTCTATTCGGTTTAGCATATAAAATCACCTGTAAAGATGTCGACCACCTCTGCTCTGGGCACCTTCTTCACCAACAAATATGCAGCACTAGGATCAGCCATGGTACACCACTGTAGAGCCTGTTCTAGAACTTTCTCCTTTGGGTGAAGTGGCCGTTCTATCCGATCAATCATGACATGTTCTCAAAAAACTATTATATAGGTAAAATATTGTTCTACAGCAAGTACAACATTGTATAAAGTTTCCCAAATGTTTGTGTTAGTGCTGTTTTAATTGAGCAGACGGATATAAAGCATCTATTTACCAAGCTCGCCATCCTCAATGGCCTCAAAAGTCATCCAAACATCCTTTTCACCTGCCGGGATATTCCTCATATAAAGCACCTGGTTAGTCAGTTCCTCAGCACACATAGTGGGTGAAACCTAAAAACAGGCGAAATAAACACACATGCAGAAGCAGATGTTGGTTGGATTGTACATTGACTTGATGCCACCATGTGGACATAATGTGAAACTGTATCTTTTACCAGTTTAGCAATATGCCACTTTTCAATGCACCTACTTTCAGAGTGATACAGCAGTCCGGTGTTTTTTCCTCCAGATACACTTCAATAATCAGGTCACCTGCCTGTGAAAGCTAGCTCCAAAAATACACAGCATATTAAAGCCATTTATTTTATTTTAGAAAACATTAGTGAACAACAGAAATATTATGGGTTTTAACCTGTGTGTCCTTCCAAGTTGTGATGAGACTAATTTCCAGTTCGATCTGAGTTTTGTGTTCTTCATCAATCTTCAAAAAATGTATATAAACAAACATAAGGCAATCTGTTGAATTATATATTCTGCAGCATGTTAGAACTATTTTTATAAGCACACAATATTAAAAGAACAGCCAAGTAAGAGGCATGAAGTCTAATTCCATATGCAATTTTCATCCAAGTACAGTCATTGTGCCAGCTAAGGGTTGTGCTTTAGGGTTAATGGCATATTTGAAATTATTTAAAAAATAGCAAACCCTTATTTATTTTCTACAATATGTGACTGTTGTTGCAAGTTTGTAGTATTTATCCAGTCTTTACAACACCATTAGCTACGTTTACATCGGCATTTTTTATCAAAATAAAATGAATCAGATTAATGGATCTGTACGTAGTGTTTACATGAATGCTAAATAAAGTTTCTATGTGCGGAACTTACAATCGGATTAAAGCATACGTCATACATCATTACATAATTTGTATATCATGTTTATTGTAAGAGGCATTCACATGTCCTTTTCATTGAATTAAAAAACTTTAAACCACCTTTTACAACACCAAAGATTTTGAATCAGATTTGGCCAATTTACTATAAACCTTTTAATTCTGATGCTTATAGTCCTATAAAAATCGGATCAACACGGTCCATGTAAACACGGCTCACTGCAAACTACAAACTGTTATAACAGATAATAAGGGGTATATTATTATATATGACCAAAGCATCATTATTTTACATACATCAAAGACATAGAGATAGTTGTCTATAAGGTCCTCGACAATCTTGACTTCATGCTCTCCTTTACCATCCGTCTGAAAAAGGCTTGGGGCGAACAGCAGAGACAGGTTCTTTGTGCACATTTGATTTAAGTCAGCACATTTCTGTACCCTATGAGGTGGAATATAAAAAACAGGTATTATTAAGAAAGTAAAAAGCTTTTCAGAAATTATAAATTCTCATGCATTATAGCTAAAGTCCAGTTCAGTCTATTTTAGTAGCAAACCTGTAAAGGTGACTAATAAGAGCAGACAGAGTCGTGCGGTTGACTCGTGGCAAACCACGGATTAGCTCCTTATATCTATCCAGTCTTTGTGTTTTATTAGATATTTCTGCAGATCAAAACAAAATAGCAAATGGCTTAATATGCAGTTATCCTTTATATTCGTATGTGTGCAAAGCAAGATCAGTAATTAAAAACATGAGCATGATGAACTACTGACTGGCAGCCTCTTTCCAATACGGGTGCAAATCAGCCATGAATATAGGGTCATCGATCTCCCGGAAAAACCTCTTCAGGACATCGGTCACATCCTCAATAAAATTGTCTCCAATACGAAGTTTTACATTGCGTGCATCTTTCCGGAACTCCTCCATCAGAAGTTTTATTCTGGATTTTGCTCCATTTTTCCTGTAGATTCCTTCATGGCCCAGACCTGGAAAAATAGGAAAACAGCAGCACTATATTTCCTCTTAAGGAAAAGGTTTCTGAATGTAATATGCTAAAAAAACATTTGAGTTTATAAATGTCGGTTAATTACTACAGATTAACAACAACAAAATGTCATTTTGCCTCCTTTTAACACGGAATTTAGGTTATTGACATTTTAGAATACAGAAAGTTTGCTTCTGGCATTTCACATTTAGCTGCCTTTTAATGATTTGATGTTCTGTGTGATATCACCCATGGCTAAGCTTTAGAAAAATTTTAAATATGAATTTGGTTTGAAATTTGGTTATAAATATGAATTTGCAAACCTAATAAGTGATATTGTTGCATTTGTTCTAAAGAAAGAAATTATAAGTAAACATTATCTGTTCTCACCATATTGTGTAATAAAAGCAATGCAGCTGTCTACGATGATTGGGATGTCGTTTCTACTCAGCTGTTGGTCCTTCAATGTGTTAGCTTTGCCTCCTGCTGCCTTTTGGATGTCTGCATACCAAAGAGAAAAGTCTGTACGCCCTATTCCTTGCAGGTGCAGAGTCCTAAATACACAAACACACTAAACTAATCAAAATGTTTTTTGTGGATTTGTTTGAAATTTTGGGGCAATTGACAAACGTAAGCAACCAGGCAACCAAATCAGAGCTCACCTTCCCTTTTCCACTAGAACCAAAATGTCTTTCTTTTCATGATTTCCGGTCTCTGATACAATACCTTTTACATTTAAAACAGAGGACAAAACAACAACCACGATTCAGTCAATGGTACAAAGCACAAGACAGATAGAACAGACACAGACGTGAGTGACTTACTGAGCTCCTGCAGGCGTTTCAAGTTAATAATGTCCTCAGCAGCGCCATCATTTCCTGGGCATATGAAGAGATTGTACTTTTGCAGAACAAAGAAACCCTCTTTCCACTGTCGTGGGTCGAGCATGGCCTTATAGCGCAACATGCCCACACGCTGAAACTCTCTTGTGAGTAAGCAGTGGCAGCTTAGTGGTGTGGTGGCCTAAATAGACAAGATATTAAACCCGTCACTGAAACTTTTTAAACACATAAAAGGGTTCACACCTTAGTCTTTTTATGTTTACCTTTCCAATAGCTTTTGCCCAATTGTGTAGTGCATCTGGAGTTTCCAAGCCAAACTGAACAAGCTTATCAGATGTTAGGTAAAGTTCAAAAGTGTATCGAAACCTAACACAGGGAGAAAACAATGAAAATGAACCTTTAAAAACATGCAATTATTGACAAAACTAAACGAGATTATCTTTAATTTACTATCATGAGAAAAATACACACCTGCTATTAAACAAGAAATATAATTAACTAACACACTGACTAGTTTCAAAATTGTCTTTATTAAAACAGATAAGTATTTTTGGTCTGAAGCGTTTTATCTTAGCAGTGGCAGCTTGATGTTTGTAGGATTTCAACCTGCCTTCTGAGCAGCGATCCTAAACCATTAAACTACCACTTCCCCAGTACAACTGTTAGAATATAAGGTAATGAAGAAACTGTAGGAGTATTTACTTGGGTTTCCTCCGGTTTCCACCCACAGTCTAAAAACATGTCAACTAGGTTGTGAGTTTGTGTGGTTCTTCGTCATGAACTGGGCAACCTGTTCAGGTTGTACACCTGACTTTTGCCCTATGTGCACTGAGATAGGCTCCAGCAGACTGAATGAATCAATGAATGTTATTTTATTTACTCTTGGGAGCCCTCTGGTGGCCACGGGGCCCTAAGCAAACACTTTGTTTGCTTATGCCTTGGGAATATGCTCTGAATAAGATCACTGTGCTTTTATTCACTGATTAAATGGCATTTTCAAAATGTATGCTTTATATGTTTGTGCAATATACCTGTCAATAAAGCCATTGTTGTTGCTGCATAAGTCTGGCCTGCTAACCCCTAAACAGATAATATCTTTGACTTCTATTTTCATGTTGGGTTCATGGCACCTGTCAGACTCATAAAACAGAAGAGACTTCTCGACTGAGCACCAATACTTTTGGAAATCTAAAGGGGAAAAAATTAATAGCATTATTGTATTGGTATGCAAGTCTGCTGTAAATGTAAATAATTTTTTTTTAAATAATATCAAAATAGCTGTTATTATGAAAAACGCATCAAATAAGTCACATTTTTCTTTTAAGTTTTGAGGAAACCCATTTTCTGCTCCTAAATGTCTTTGTTTGCCACATGGACGCCTACCTTCTCTGGTTCTGCGAGATAAAGTGCCTTTGTTCATGGAGCTTGACTTGTAGAGGTAGCCAGAATACAGGACTGGTTGCATGATCTCATCATACACACTGGAATCTACAACAAAAAGTAATTAACGAACTGCACTTTGACTTAACATCAATGTGAGATTTGCATTCTAATAAAGCACTTTTTCAATAATGCACTTTAATACTATCAACTTTATGACAGTGATGGTATGATAGTAAAAAAACAGATGGAGCTATTAGCAGATATGGTGCCATAGTGTGTATTTGCCCACAAGTGAAAGGTAAGAACCTGTGGCCTGGCTGTAAGTGTAATGAGACAAGTGCTTCTCGTGTCCTTTTGAGTCAGAAAGTCGGGCCGCTTCTGCTTCTGCAAATATCTGAGTGACTGTCTTCAAGAGGTTCTGTTCAGTTACAGCTGTGCACAGTGTCTGTGGAACCAAAGACCAAAATGTGTCAATAATTTTTTTTTTTACCACAGGATATATTGGAGGCCATTTACTAATTATTTAATTTTGTTAGAGCACATCCCTATCTAATCAATCATATTGCTAAATATATGGGTCAGTCAAAGCATGATTAGTGACATTATACTATGATGATCACTTATTGTTTTGTTTTATGTGCCTTTTTCAAATAAAGTTTTAAAATTGTATTAATTTATTTTTATTTAATATCATGTCCACATGACCATTTTAGTTAAAATAGTAGTTTAGTTTTCTTCCATTAGATGAGCTGATTCTTTAGCAACTATTTGGATACAGGGTAAGAACTAGATCTAATAACCCAGCCACATCACTACTTCACTAAAAAGCCCCAAGTGTCCTGGAAACTGATGCACAAGTCTATTGTCTATTGCCAACCTTAAGTAACTCTTCCTGTGTACTAAAGCTGGGATGAGGGTGGCGGAAACGGCCTTCTTTGTATTTCTGTGTGATAAATTCTCTCCGCTGTTCTGGAGAAGCATCACAGTCCATTTCATCAGCTGCTGGCAGCCTGGCAGCCCAAAACTCATTGGCTCTGTCATTTCCCAGCATTATAAAGAGCTAAAACATATATGAAAGGTTCCCAAACATATGTATGAGAAATATTTATATTGCATGTGCCATTTAAATAAACATTTATTTAACATTGTCTTATATATATATATATATACACAGACACACACACACACACACACACACACACACATACACACACACATACACACACACATACACACACACATACACACACACACACGAGAAATGTCTGGAATTAATATTTGTTGGAACCTTTTTAAAAGTCTGGAAATGAGAAATGTTTTACAGAGGGAACATACAAAGAACTTCAAAAGCAACAGCTAGTGTCATGACCTGTGTCCCCTGCCTACAACCCCCACCTGAACAATTTCATTGCTCCAAACACTGGTGTCCAGTTTCAGACTCTGCACTTTGGACACCATTGTGCCCAGTCCTCTGTGCTGGCCTGTAAGTAGACACAATACAAGAGTCACCACACCACTGGTCACACTCTATTTACACTGTTTGCCCACACTGATTTCCAATATGGTAGCTTTAAGCCACTGCTTTATCATAAGTGTTTGACACAGGGAAAAACTGCAAGGATAAATAATCTAGAGCTCAATGTAAATTTTCCAAGCCATTACACTACCTTAGCACTTTGTTAAATGACCCTACAACATGAGGGCAAATATGATTTTTTTTTACATTTTCATGCCACTTAATGGCTAGACAGAACAATAAAATAAACCATACACAGATTCTGTGATAATAAGAAAATGTTGGATAATTCGTTAAGGTGATAAGGCATGCCAACAGCCTGACATACCTGCACAGTTCTTGCAAATAACCACACAGAGATTAATGGAGGCCCAGTCAGGATTGATGGCTTTGCAGTCTGCACACACCCTATTAGAGCGGTTAGACCAAATTTTTTCAGCCACCTCGTAATCAGAAAGCGTCTCTGCTATTGACTCCTGTAGGGCTTCCATCCAGTCCCGTTTTTCTCTCTCTGACTCAGCTGAGAAGCTACAGAAACAGACAAATTAAATACTAACATTTTTGGATACAATACTGCACAAACAAAGGTTGAAACAAAACAACATGACTTGTCATAATACCAATGCCTCAAAGTAAGGGCCTTCTGAGCAAACCATATGGTCTTATTATCAACTTAATTATTAAGCATAAAAACAAAATTCTTAGTTCGATGTAGGTAGGTAACAAAATGTATTGCATTTTTACATCTAAAATGGTACGTAAAAAGGAAATAGTCCTAAAAGATACTACAGAACTAGTGCAATAAATCTACCTGAAAGTCTTGTAAGGAGTAATAAGGTCAAAGCTTTTGTTCTTTCCATCTCGGATTGTCGCGCCACTGGCCTCAATTACAGTAATTCCGATGCCATTTTTAAAACACTGAAAAAGGATAAGGCACAAACTTTACACTTTAATATAGACCTTAACCAACTTAGGAATATACACCATTGAACATCATGTACCGCTAATACGTTTAGAGCTATTCTGAAAAAAGGGTGAACTTTTAACTTCACCTGCTCATTCTTATACAGCCAAATCTGCTCAGTTATGATTGCAGCATAAATCTTTGACTTTATCCCCTTAAGCTCTAGAAAGCCATTCCTCTGGCAGTGGCTCCCTGGGCCAAAACGTGGTCGGCCAAACACCAACTGATCCTTCACCCACTCCTGAAGTACACTGCACCACTTACTCCTCTGCACTGTAAAGAGTAATGGCAGAACATTATCCAAACCATAGAGCGCACATAGCCGAATAAAAGAACAAACATTAACTACACACGTTTGCATTGGTAAAAATGAATGCTGTCACATTGTGTGTAAAACTATTAGAGAAAAAGGGGGATAGTCTTGAGGATGATGTGTTTACCTTCGTTGTCTGCACGAAAAACAAATGTCCTGTGATTTGTCACAACTTCAAATTTGTTGTCTTTGGCTGCTCTGGCCATTTGTATAGCACCAAGAGGAATTACACCTTTTGGGTATGCATCCTGAGAAAGACCATAGAGAAAGCCATTTGGGTATTAATTCGTTGAATATAAAAAAGGCTTTCTGTTCATTAAATATAAGGCTTTGTGTATGTTGGGGTTTTTTATGGGGGGGGGGATTATGGGCATACTTTTTCACTGCCAAAATACATGAGATTTTTTCCATCAAACTTTACATAGCGCTTCTGGAACACATAATTTCTGTAAAACAAACAAAAAGATGTAAACTTGGTCTAAGCATATACTGTAACAGTCAACTTTTTGTCAACTAGAAAATACACAGTAATTCAATAAATGCAGAAAAGGAAAACAGGATGGAAAAAGACTGAGAATAATTCTGGTTAGGTTAATCAAATCTGGACAAACCGTCAGAAAAGGATAGACAGGAGATAGAGACACCCCTGGAGAAGGGAGTAAATGCAGAGACAGGAGGAGAGCAAGAACCCAGACAGGGCGTACCCTTGGGGGGAGAGTTTGTCTAACCAGCCACTGACAATGATCACAGGTCTTTCAGATAGCGAGGTGAAACTAGCATATGGTGAGATAAATTGGTCCTCATCCAGTTCACTGTGATATAGGGTTTGGGGAGGCAGTGAGAGGGAGCGTACGGCAGTGGAGGGCTCGCCAACTGTGCTGTAGCCCGGAGAGTCACTAGGACTGCCATGAGACTGACGCTTGAGACTCCATTGGCTCTGATGCCTAAAGAGACAGCAAAAAATAGGCAGCAATGTGAAAATCATCAAACTGTTGTTCAAAAACACCCTTTTTTAGATTAATATTAGTATTGTTAATAAATACCTGCAGAGTTGAAATTGATCAGAAAATGCTTTAAAATTAATTAGTCAAAGGTATTTTATTAAAAAACTAGATTTTTAAAAGTCATGACATTTTCGAGAAACTTCCTTACCTATGATTATCTCCTTGCTTATCATCTTTGGCTCCAGTCCTGTCTCCACTTTTGGGAGACGTTTCATCCTTAACAACAAGAAAAAAAAACAGTCAGAGGCCCAGTAGGGGCAAGTTAGTGAACACCGATATTTTAATTAGCAGCTTAACACCTTAACCACTGTACTACCACCCTTGTTACACTCACCTCATGATGCTGATTTTGCCAATTGCCATGGAAAACAGTTTCACAGTATGGATTGATTTCATCTTGTTCTCCAGCAGGAGCTATGATAAACATAATTGCTACTTGTTAATTGAAAAAATATATATGCAATATATATAACAGAACTAAAAGAATATGAACTAAAATTAAAAATAAAATAAACCTACCGTATGTACATTTTGACTGTTCTGGTGAGGTGTTATTTAACAGGCTGTGAATATATGTATATAAATATAAGTGGTTAGCTCATAGGTCATCAATTAATGAGTGTGTGGCAAAGTGGAAGCAGCCACATTCCAAAATAATGAATATAATGGATGCTAAATCTCTCACCTATTGCTGTCAATAGTTGTGCTGAGCTCCTGGCGTGGTGGGGGCATAGGTGTAGAGCGGCTGCTTATAGAATGTGGTGTGCCAGGTAATGCTCCACTGTAGATTTCATTGGAAACCATCTCTAGGTCAGAGCATGGCGGGCTAGGGGGAGAACCTGGCACACTGGTGAAAGGTGAACACTGATAACTGGAGGGGAAGTCAGGAAAAGAGGTCAATGATAAGGTGTTTTGTTGGGCCTGGCTCGACATGCCGCTGACTATAAATGGGGCAGCCCCAGTATTGGTGATCCTTGGGGGTACAGGAGGTAGTGTTCCACTAATATCTGGAGATGAAATACTTTTATTTAATCTTTCTGTACTCAAGCTTTGTTCCTGGCTTAACAAAGCTATGCTAGGAAGCTCAGCAGAGGAACCAGAACAAGAAGAATTCTCTGCAGGAACAGATGACTGCTTCTTTTTTTGTTTGTTAAAGACAGTTCTAGGTTTTGGGACTGGCTTTAGAACTGTAGCACTACACTCTGAATTGGAGCGTTTCACAAGAGCAGACAAATTTTGCCCAGAGCTGTTGTACATAGCTTTAAAAGATGTATCTTTATTGTTGTGAGGTGGATGCCCATCAGGGGTCACTTCATGAATAGCTGACTCTGAGTTACAGCGGTCCAAAACAGTATCTTTCCTATGATGCTGGCAGATCAGCTGAATCTGTTCTACCAGTTTAAGGATCCGCTTCCTATGGCCGGTGGCAGTCACTCCAAGTCTGTTAAGTGCAGCATTGTCCACATGACAAAAATCCCGGGCTAGCAAAAAACCTGCTTGTCTGAAGTGGTTCAGATATTTCTCAAGGTGAATGGAGGCCAACAGGTCTTGTGCATCTGAGGCTGCATCAATTGTTGCCATAGTGTACATGGGCTATGGGATTAGGCTGCATTCAAAGCAGCAGTAACACTGGCCAAACGGGGGATGAGGATGCCAGTTCCTCATCTATGAATGAAAGAAAAAAAAATATTATTTTTAATGTTAGTGGTTGTTAGTCTATTAGTGGTTATGTGCAATTACTATACCCACACGTCCTTGGTTTTAGTACTAAGAGAACTTATTTAAACAGAAATGTTCCTTTATTTGTTTGCAGCAAATTTACAAAATAAATAATTAATTTTTCCACGAATAACTTCACAAGGTGCTTCGATTCAACTGAGATCATGTAGGACTATGGCATGGATAAGGTTCTTAAAAAACGTTTAACACTATAAGAAATCAAGTCTGATGTCATTTCTAAACGATACACCATGTAAGAAGCTGGTCTGTGTGGGAAGAATATTTCACAAATACAAAGGAGTACTGAATAACTGTTAAACCACAAATGCCATTAGCTGTTTTGTTTTGAAAAAAAATCATTTTCCTTTTTTCCAGTTTGAATGAAAGTTTTACCAGATTTGATTTACAGAAGAAGGATATCACAAGCTAGGCCTTCAGGAACTAGTTGTTGGCAATTTGGAATGAATTATTTTAGGTGATTTTACAGCTGTAGCAGGTAAACAATTAAAAAAACACAAGCTATTTATAAACGGGACTACAGTTAGATTATTCATTTCCAAAGCAAATCTGTTTATTTTTTACTTTTTAAAAATGATTGCCTTAACCATTATTTGCAAGGTGTTAGTCAACATATTCTGCATTTTTTTTTGGTGACCATTTATAGACAAACTATTTCTGTGGCTATCCTGTTAAATATCATTAATTATTGTTAACCTATAAGCTGCTTGCATGATTCCGTATTAAACATTTCTGTAGTCAAACATCCAATATTTATTTTGGGAATAATTGAGTTCATTCCATGAATCAGATCCATGTCATAGGAAAGGAATGGAATGAGGGCGGGGCCATCTGACAGTTTCCATGATATTGGAGATTGAAAAAAAAGCCACAAGTTACTTCAGATTCACATGTCGAATTAATCATCCACTATTTTTGTGGTAAAAAAGGCTGTCCTCTGGCATATTTTAAGTGTTAACTTATATTGTTTTAGTTTGATGTTAAAGTGCTCCTAAGCAAAATGTGTAAAAGATGGCAGGTCTGGAATGGTAGTACAATTGTTTTAACTTGCAGTGAATGCAAATTGTTTTTAGGTTTCTCTGTAGTGTAAAGTAGTGCAAATGTTATTAATATTTTAATATTGCAGAAGTGTTGTTATAATACAACAAGCCATTCCAAAGAAGAATTACCTTAAGCTATTTAGGAAGAAGTTTTGCTATGGGTGGGAAACGGCTAAGTGATGAGTAGGGCAGGATTCCAAAAGGCCCCCTTTGCAAACACTTCCTGCAAACAATATGAATGGGCTCAGTTGCATGCAGAGATACTCTCCTGACTCGTGTATTTCAAAGGTTGTTAATGTTGAGAAAGCAACCCTAAGGATAATCCCAAGGTTGGATAGGTGGCACAATGCCAACCATGAGCAGGGGAAAAAACAGAGGATGTGGTTTCCCTCTTAGCCATGAGGTGAAGTTTGCAGTAGCGATAGAATTCTGTCCAAATGCAAGGGTGGAGGCCTTGAACTCTCCACCCTTACTCCCTAGCCCCAGCTGTTTCATCCTAAAAACAAAGGCATGACTCTTCAATGCATCCCAAATGAAATGTTTAGCTCAAGCAAACCCACTTACATGTAAACAAGATCAACAAAATGTTCTCCATTATACTTCTTTCAAGACAGAAGGTAAATTATAATAAAAACTTTATTTTGTGAGATAGATTATCCTCTGCTACCGGACAGCACTGGGTGATTAAGAAAGCAGAAGGTATAAGGCTGTTGAAAAAGCCTATGAGTCATGTCCCTTATTTCCTTTGTCTGTGCTCTGGATGGCAACCTTTGGCTTTGAAATACTGATACACCGGATTCCACAGAGAGTAAGCAGGCCGGAAACTCATGAAGCAAGCAGATAAAGCCTGACCTGGGAAAAATAACCGACAGGGTGTTGTTTTATTTTTTGTCTTACCAGGGATGCATAAGTTTCCCTTCTGTTAGTCAGTCATCACAGGTACAGAGCAATAATGCATGTGGTGTCTTTTAACATTTACAAACCTGTAACTAGGTAATTTTCTTCAGAAATGAAGTGAAAATACTTGTCAATAAAAAAACAGTTGGAAGCAGTTCATTTAGAACTAGTGGTAAGTGCACATTGAGTAAGAGAGTATTGTTTTCTGAGAAGGTCTGGTGACATTTAACCACTAGTGCATGAACCAGGCAGTAAGGCAGTTTCTGTTTTCTACAAACCTTCACGACATCATAAGACTGAATCACTTCCTAGGTCTGTTAGTACAAGGTCACATGTGTCCATTCGTCAAGGGAAATATCTTCTAAAATCAGACGAACATGCTCAGTGAATACTGTATACAAAAGCAATGGAAATGAGCTTTGAGGTGCAGACCACCAATGTTTTGTAAACCAGAACAGCCTCACTTCACAAAAAGACAAAACTACAACTTCTGCTTGAATAACACATTTCTAACTTCATACTTATTAACAAAAAAGCTGTATTAACTTATCAACTAACATGGAATCAATGTGGGCATTAATGCTGTCGAAGGTCCAAAAGATGGTTATGATATTTCTTACTATAAGACCTGGTGTATGTAGCTCAACAATACAGTCTTTTACATTAATGTTTTTAAAAAAAATAGTTTAAACATGTACATTTATAATTTGTAATTCCTTCAAACCAAAGTGTGGCCATTATTAGAATATATTGAATACCAATTCCTACAGCCCACAAGGTCCTCCAATATTAATGCCCGCTGGGACCTACTGGTAAATGATTTATTTAACATAATAATTTATCCTTATAATAAATCAGCATAATAATCATTAACCTTATTTGCTGCCTTTCCCCCCACTGTCTTTAAACCAGCCATTAAGACCTTTTCATGTAATAACTGTAAACAACAAATACATGTGATATTGTGATTTGCTACAGGATAAAAACTTAAATTGGATTGTGATGAAGCATTCTCTTCTTGGCCCACCCTTATTTATCTTAAAAGGCGAGCTGGCTTTTCTCAGCATTGCCAAAAACACAGGATACAGCTGTCCCTCAAAGAAACCATCTCCTGCTACACATAATAAGAGATAACATCCTGATGTGCAGCTATGCTGGGACTCAACACACCCTCAAGCAATAGAGCGCCTGACACTTTAATGTGTTATTGTTGCACAGTAACATAACATTTTTAAAACATCTAAAAATCATGCAACAAAGGAGTTAGGTGTTTGCATCAAGAACATTAAAGGCACTGTTGTAAAGATCGTCACAGCAAAAATTTACCATGGCATTGTACATGGCAATGTCAGAAAAAATTATTTGAGACAGAAGCAGCATTAATACCCTCCTTCTTCAACCTAAAGTACATGTTGCATACTGAAGCGTGTACATACCTATTTACATGTGTAATAAAGTCTTAGGCAAAATTACCTGCTTTAGGTTTAGGCAATAGTTTAAAAAAAAGGTCTGGCTATATTCTAACACACAGATCTTTCTTATTTTTTTGCAAATTACACATTTGTTTATAAACAGCATCTTATCGCTGTACAACAAATGAACAGGAAAATAATGTGTTTAGCTGAAAATGCTTTCCAGTTTAATTACAGTTCAAGTACAAATGTGAAAATCTGGAAACAGTTTAATACTTTGAGGAAAAACATACAAAGTGCCATTGTCTCTGTAATCATTTCCTTTGTTACAAAAGTGAATGTAATTAATGGCAGCTTTTTCAAAAGTGTATTATACTTTACTAAGTAAATACTTCACTTGCAAACATTTAACCTTTCATCCAATTTTTATAACTAGGATTTCTCAGGAAATGAGTTTGCAAAGGATGCAAACATGAAGGGAAACAAAACAGCTGTGATAACATTTAGCCACCATAATTTTAGTTCATTTTCCCCTTTAAAGAAATTCATTTTACCCACAGAACATTGGAGTTCTCTAAATTATATTATTATTGTAAAAATAATAAATTCTACACTTTGAAAGTCAACGTCAGGAGATCTTCATTTAACTAAAGATTTATAGGACTTTTGAAATAAGACACGCACCACCCTTTATCATCAACATTTGGAAAAAATAATTATTATAATTATAATTATTCCTACAATAAAATAAGTGCCACAAAACCTAATTTCTTTAGTCTTACCGAAGAACTGGTCTTTGAAATTCTGGTATCAACATTAGAGATCAGTATGTTTGTGGGACCTGAAAAGAATCAGGGCATTCATGAGATCTGACAAATGGACATTTTGGTCAGATTAATACCGGTTAATCTTTAACTATGGCATACTAAGGCTTAACCAAACAGCTATTGATATAATACAAGGAATTACAGCTGTGTGTGTGTGTGTGTGTGTGTTTGTTGTCTATGTCTATGTAGCCTTGTGATGGACTGGAAACCTGTCCAGGGTGTACCCCTGATTTCACTCTTTGTGCGCTGGGATAGACTCCAACAGACCCCCATGACCAGACCTAGTGAATAAACAGGTATAGAAGATGAATGAATAGCCTAAATTATATAGATCAGGAAAATATGGTCTAATTATGTTATTCTGTATTTTTGCTTCCAAATATAAGACATTGATTCTAAAGCCACAAAAAGAATGTTGTGCACCATACTCGTGTATAACTCATTGTTCTACCTGGCTTGCTTTTTTTTTAGGAAAAATGTTGCCAAACATAACTTTCCCAGTGACAGACATGTAATAAATCACAGCCTTCTTTTCCTCTGTACTAACAGTGAGTCAAGCTCACATGTCTCAATCTGACAGTGCTGTGCCATCAGTTCTGAAGTCACCAAACAAAGTAAAACAGCCATAAACATCTTCCTTTTGCACATCCCATTTAAGCATTGCAGAGCTTCCAGTGGGAACAATTAGTGGAAGCTTTACAGTCCAAACTCGTTGCTGAAACGGTGGACTAAAGAAGGCGTTTGCAACACAGGGTGCTGGGGGTGTGTGTAAATAACAGTGAAGCACTATTGTGCGACACAATATGTGATTGTTCATATCCGGGCAATGCAGCACTGCTGAGATTACAAAACACACTTGTGTGTGTGTGGTAACATACTAGCTTTTAAATTTGTCACCCTAAACATTACACTTCAATTCACTCTTAGAAGAGGAGTCAAACTAATTGTAGCTAAAAAAACGTCTAGGGAAAAAAAGTGTAAAGTCTAAAAAAGGTCATATGCCAAAAATTATACGAAATACCCAAGCATAATAAGCATAATTCATAATAATTTTTATTTTAATAATTATATACCTTACACAGGTGCTTTTTATTTTTTTCAGATATAGTTCACACCATATCTTGGGACCTGCGTAATAAAACGGATAGGTTGGCCCACCTAATCAAAGTATAATTACAAGTCTACCAGATAACAGATAAACCTAATGATAAAACTTATATAAACAGCACATTGTTGACAGGGAGTTACAGAAAACAGCTGCTTTAAATAGCAACATCCTTTTATACAGCACACAACACAGCTTTATTGTCACAATATAATAAAATATATGACATCAATAAAATGTCTGCATGTTTTTATAGCCTACTCCTACCCAATGTTATGGACACTCATGCATAACACTGGGCTTCTAAAGAGAATTTTTAATCCTAATGCCACTGAATGCCTTTAAGGTGAGAAACATAGTGGTTACTGCATCATCCATACCTGCTTATTTCCTAGCCCAGGCTCACTAGTGGTCTGCTGAGGCAGGGGTACACCCTGGACAGGTCCCCAGTCCATTGCAGGTTACTGCACCATTTTAGATTAAATGATGAGATTGTAAAATATCTAGATCAAGGCTACATGAATCATCTGAATAACCATCAAATTGTTAATTTTATTTGGGACAACAAACAAATTTTCTCTCATTTATTAGTTATTATAAAGCTAATACAGAACATTAGCAAGGAAACAGTATAGCAGCTTAATCATAGCAGTTTAAAGTGATATTTGCTATTCAGGGTTCAATTTTCAGAACCACCATTTTAAAGGACCTCAACCCTAAATTGCTCAGCTGTATGTATGCTGCTCTGGATCAGGGTGTAATCAGAGCAGCCAAGGTCACGTAGAATACACCGACCATCATGCCATACATATTGCCCAACATTCCATTCTTAAATGATTTATCTGGTAAATCATTTCTTTGAAACCATTGTTTTTTGCCATTCCCAAATGTTAGTGATTTAGATGAAAAAAATAGCACTGCTCAATATGTTAGTGTACCATATAATAAGACATCCATTTAGAGAACCAAAATCGTTATACATATGGTATAGTTGTCCATACAATATTCAGCGACTATTGATAGAACTAAGCATTGGGTAAAGCGTTGATGAGGTAGGGCTACACCCTAAAAAATTGCATCAGTCCACTACAATACACACATAGCATACAATACGGCATAGCATATCCACCTACATGAAAAATTTGGGGCCTTTAGGATTGATGTCTTATACTTTGTTCTATAGTGGCCTTTAAAGTAAAATGGCTTAAGGCTAGCCTCCTATTTGCTAGTGGATTAATTTGTGTGCAAATGTAAAACATTTCTGTTTAACTTGCAGTTACAATTAGGACATTGTCTCCATAGATGGGAGTTCCAAGTTTCCAAATTACATAGTGATGGTTTTTATAGTTTTTATTTGAGATTTTTATTAGAGATATGACTTTAACCAAATATTTAAAACATTTTATAATAGTTATCGATTGCAAATTGTACAACAAAACATGATTCGGCCTTTTGTTGTTATATTATTACTTGAATTTTATTTCAAAACTATAAAAATGCGTACTTATGAGCAACTGGGCAACCTATTTCTGAAGAACAGGTCCTACAACAGGACTATTGAAACCACGGATACCTTCATTGCAGTGTGAAGGCACACAAGGTGCAAAAAAACATGGTTTGTAAACATGGTTTATAAGTCCAAATTTATGGCATGCTACCAATCACCTCTCTAGGTGTCTAAAACTTGAACAGTGGCACCTGTTACCTCAATTTTAAGTGTTTTTTGAGTTTTGTTTAAAATAGATAAACAAAAGAAAATTCTTCCTGCAGAAACACACCTTGACACAAACTCTTGTTGTGACATGTCACAAACAAGCCATTGAATTGAAACACTTGTCAAGGTGAAATTGATTAGTTGCAAAAGCAGAAGTAACCCCCCCCCCCCCCCGCAAGTCTGTTGATTCCATGCAGGCTCTTATCACGAGGGAAACGCTGCGGTGATCCATTGTGAGAGTCGTATCTCAGCAGGATCTGAAAACATTCCTCGTCCCTCGGTTCCCACTCAGAGCTCTGGGAGAATCACATGCCAAACTGTACACCAGAACACACAACCTCTACTCTGTATTCCTAATGTGCTTCATGTTTTTTTTGTATTTGCAGTATCTTGCATTATATAACCTTGTGGTTTATGAATCAGTCTAATCTAATCTGATGTTTATATCCTATTAAACCAGACTCTTGGAAGAGGAAGTGCCTTTTTAAAGTTTCGAAGTGAAAGGGCCAACAAAAACATTAGAGTTTGAGATGTGTAACTTCTCATACAGATTTTGGTTTGATTAATAATGTCTTCTTTTATTTTTGATATTTGATTATTAACGTCTTCTGTATTGTTTTTACTACAGTTTCAGTCGTTTCATGGCAGCCACTTAAAACAACTAAATATAAAACGTTCATTCCACTTGACATAATTCGTATTTAAAAAAAAAGAAGTAATAAAAAGCGTCCTATATTATTGATCCTGCCGTGAGAAAATCTCGGATTTCCAGTTGAGACAGAAAGACAGAAACAGTAAACCTCTTTATCAGCCGCTTTGCGCCTAACACTATCAAAACAGCCGCTTCTCAAAGCACCAGTTATCTTCAATCGCCTGTTGTCACCATAAATACGAGTTCAAAAAGAGTTGTTTTTTCCTTCTTACCTTATTTGCTTTGCCCGGCTTACATTTTTAACGAGTTTTTGTAGTTCGGGACAAAATCCTTAAAGTTAAGTCGCTGTGCTGATAAATATCGCGTAAAATCGGCTGCTGTTCCTGAAACTCTGTCAGTTTGTGAGAGAACAAATCGCTGTTAGCCAGTGTGGTCAATGCGCATGCGTTAATTGTCATCTCTAGAATCCGCTAACTAGCCCTCAAACTAAATTAAAATTAGGATAAATAAAAATTATTCGAACCTTATATTAATATACAATTTCAGCACTGCTAAGAATTTGTGTTTAAAAAGGTTTATTTGGTTTGTTTCTGGGTTTTTTTTGTGGGACATTTATGACATTTTTGCAGATGCCATCCTTCATTTTATCTAATTTAATAATGCTGGGAATTGAACCCACAAGCTTTTGATCAACAGTCAATCACCTTAACCAATTTTCCTGAGCTTCAACGTCAGTTCATGTTTGTGCTGATGTCACAGATTGATAATTTAAGTTTCATTATTTAACGTGGAAATATGGTATAAGAGACATAAGATAATGGTTAGTGTTTTTAGTTTTTTTAAAAATATACTTTTAATATTGTAGTCACCATGTTCCAGTACCTGTTACCTGTTATATAATAAAATATAACATTATATTAACATATAAAACATAAACTAGAATTCAGTTCATTAACACCTGACCTCAGTGTAAAGAAGACAAACATAGTGGAAATACAGATAATCTGGGGTAGTTGAAAAGATGTAGTGCAGTGGTTATGGTGTTGCCAACTGGAAGATTAGGGTTCTTTTCCCAGCACCACCAAGTTTCACGGTTAGGCCCGTGAGCACGATCCTCAACCCCTACTAACAGTTGTATAAAAGAGATAAATGTTAGTCTCTCTGGATAAAGGCGCCTGCCGAATGCTGTAAATGCAAATACTGATTTGCAATTAGCTAACTATTGACATTCTTTAAAGTTCAAATCAGGTTTTCCAGTAGTCAAGTATCCGATAAATAGAAAGCAAGCAAGTCTTTACAAATCAAATCTACTACTTGTATCACCTATTTTAGCCATGTATTACAGTGCAGTAGTAGGAAACCAATGTTATTTAAGAAAAATAGTATGTGATTGAATGCAGTAAATGTTACAGGAGTTTGCTTTGAGAAATTAGAAAGGCTTGACTCGTGCAGTTTCCTTCCTAACAGAACAATCTGACTGATGCAGGCAGGAACTGCTCCAAATGGGAAGCAGGAAGTGTCAGAGACAATGGAGAGTTTGAGGAGTGGTGGCCAGCTGTAAGCTTTTGGATGGAAAAGACTGGAGGCAGGCACAGACCTCCCTTTCTTGGCAAATTGAGGAGAAAAGAAAAGCAAGTTCTCTTTGTATTGACACTTTTTGCCAGTCATTTCAAAGAAATGTTCTTAAAAACATTGTGTCATGAAATTGTAATTCAAATAATTCCTTTAACAGGGTAAATCTGAACCAGTCGTTTACAGACACCTTTATAAACCTAATATAAAAAGGTATATGTAAAATGATATGCAAATACATTAAATAATCCCAGGATAAAGTAAAAGATAAGGATGTTTATTTATAAATAAATAGGAAAAAGGTGACTAAAGAAACACACATTTTATTTAAAAGAAGGTAAACAGCATTGTTTTACAACTCCTGAGATTCTACTAATGCTTAGGTAAAGTAACTTAAGCAAAAATTCCTGCAGCCAGCCACAAAATTCTGCTGAACTCTCACTTCTCTTAGGTACTGTGCCTTGAAAATGAGACTATAAATATAGAGATGAAACCTACACTAAAAAGGGTACTACTGATTACACTCAGTGATTGAGGAAACATTGTTCCTTAAATATACTAAAGTTTACGAAACCAATAAAACACAAAGCAATACTTAGACAACTAGCAAAAGCAATGAATGGGGCCTTTAAATTTTAATTCTAAATACAATAATTTGTTTGTTTACATATAAATGTACAAGAGTTTGCTTAGAATGAAACTTCTTAAACTTGTATTAATATGTGCAAATGTTTGTGATAATTAAAAAACAAACATACAATCAATCATTTATATGTCAAAACCCTGAAAAGAGCACCATTATGGTCATCAGCACTGCATAGAAAAGCATGCATTAGATGCAGTCGGGTAAGTCATACTCTGCAAACCTACCAGTGTATACATTAACTCATACACTCATGCGTGCACGCATAACTATAATCAAAACAGTTTATAGTCTACACTTTTAGGTTTCATCGTCGTCACTGTGATGCTGGTTCTTATCTTCGTTTAAGCCGCTCTCGTCGATGTTCTCCAGCGAATCTGCTCTCTGAAGGCTGAGCTCAGAAACACTCATGCATGGCAGAGTGTTTTGCTCTGGGAACATCCATGGTTTTAAGTTAGGCTCATGCTTCCGTTTCCACTCAGGGTACTTTAAACACGCTTTGTAGATCTTCCTCATGGCCTGTGGAGCACCAAAGATGTTTTTGTTCAAAGGTCATAAAGTAAACAAATCCACAAGCGTGACAAATTGCTTCAGTACTTTCCAGTAAATTATTTGCAGATATTTATTTAAAGTAACGCATAAACCTACAAAGTGTGATGCAAAAAAAGCAGACAATAGTCCAGAATATCAACATCTTGTACCATAACATAATTCCTTTATTGCAACAAAGAGCATTTCAATGCCCCTGTACCCTATACAGAAGCAAGATTAAGTAAAAATATGTAAGAACAGGCAAATGGATGTAATTGTAATTAGTTTTGAGTCCCAATAATTTGACTATACATTGTGGCAATAGACAGTGATGAGTGTACAGAAAAGGAATGGCATTTTATATCAGCCTAACTACACAATTTGATGTGTGTGGGTTTGCTCCTCCAAAGTTGAGTTTACAGTAAAGTTTACAAAAGATTGTATTATTTTGGTCTCTATTCTTAGTGGGCGGCTATAACATTTTGCATAAGTTAGCGTTCCAGAGAGATTTGCATGGCAAATACAAGCTTTAAATGAAACCATGCAAACTAAGACAAAACAGAACAATTGATGCGCGTGTGGCTAGTGACCACCAGGTGACAGCAAAGGACTATAATGACTAAGTTATATAAGTTTCTAAACGTTAATTAGAAACAGAAAACCCCTTACCTTTGGTCCTACAAATTGAGAGACTCTATTCACAACCCATTTAGGTAAGGAACCTAGAAGTATAAGCAAAAATTAATCTTCATGTATCGATTTTTACTGAGAAATTTCAGGCTATTATAATTTCACACTATTATAACCTACAGTGCCCAGTTAGCTTTTTCCCTTACTCTGAGTCAAAGTGGTCCGGTGGAGCCTATTCCAGCGCACATAGGGCGATAGCAGGGGTACACCCTGGACAGGTCGCCAGTCCATCGCAGGGCCACACATAGACAAACAATCACACACACTTACACCTTTGGCCAATTTTTGCGGTGAGTCGAACATGCTAAATACTATGCTACTATGCGCTGCACCGAAATACTGAATATTCTAAATATCATCTAAAAACCACCAGTGGCATCATTGACATATTTAAGCCCACTTAAATCCACTAGGAGACATATGAAAGTATCTAATCAGCAATAAGAACCTAAAGAAAAAGCTGTGCTTGTGATCCACAACCAAGTTAATTGGTCATTTAGAGTAGAGGCTAAGCTTAGCCTTGTATAGCGGTATTTTTAAAATAGGCTCACTAATCTCTATTTAAAAAGTTTAGCAAATAACATACACAATATAGTTAATTTCCTTAGCTAATTAACATAAAAAAATTAACAAATTTAATGATGAGGGGGAAGGTTTTAACTTGCATCAAAACAAGAAAGTAGGCATGCGTTTAACCATCTAAAAAGAATCGTAAAGGAAAACCCTTATCTTTTACAACCCCCAAAGCAAACAACAACTAAAAAAAGATTTTAAAAAACACGCAAACAAAAATGCTACAATCTGGTGATAACGGAGTCAACATGCAAAGAAAGTGTGGAAACAAAATATGCCATCTAAATGAAATAATTCTTTTAAATCACAAACCTTGCTGGTATAAAGCAATTTGTTTTTTATTTATTTCAGCCTACTTTTTATTATGTAATCTCCATAAATCTAGTACAACACAAGTTGGAATATGTAAGTTTTTTATACTATACACACAAAATGCTTTCTTTGAAGCAATAATTAGTAAAAATTACACAGCAACATCAAACACTGCTATAAGTTATGCTATTTAAAACATATTAAGACTGAACCTCCTATTGTTGATAGTGGAAATGCCTCAGATTTTCATTTTTTAATTATACCAATAGAATTTAACACTCACCTCTAGGATCAACTTGTGTTAAGTAGTAAAGATTGCAGCATTTTGCTCCATTAGACTGGATCAAGTAGCCAGTAAGTAAAGACACTGCTCGGACATAGTCTTTCTTTGGGGGATATTGCTAAAAATAGGGAGAAAATAATCAATATGGTAATACACATGTTTGGATTTTAAATAAAACAGAATTACTAGTCAGTATTATAATTACATAAGGATTATGCCCAACATTTAATTTAACCTGGTTGCATAATTCATTGGTGTGACAATTTTCACAAAGAAAATTTTCCCAGGACACAAGACAGGTAATTCATTAAGCACAGGGGATCAGATCTCCAGACTATTTATTTGATAGCTCAGACCTTTTTCCCCACTGGTTTCAGCTGCTCCTGTTTCGGTCTGCTCTGGGCAGCTGTTCTACATGCTTACACAATACACAGTGCTCCATCTTTGACACAGCCAAAATCGTTTAAAAAAGTAATAACATCTGCTTTGACTGTGGGAAATACCGGGTGTTTGACAGAATAGTTGATAATCAAGTAGTCATTGCCAAGAGGTAGCCATGAGCGCATGGTGACAAAATCCCTGTTCTTCAGTGGACTCGGGCATTTCCCTTTAAAAAGAAAGCACATGATTGTATACTAAAAAGATCAAGTGCTGCCATAATATATTAAAAAGGAATTGTTTGGATTATATTAATCCTTGATTATCTAACATACAATATATACATATACAACATCATTCACATTTTCATTTCATCTTCTTTACCCGCTTATTCCCGAATCCGGGGTCACGGAGGTCTGCTGGAG
>JAOTQW010000029.1:8765441-8777053 GCA_026260075.1 Sisor rabdophorus | reverse complement strand
TGTGTGTGTGTGTGTGTGTGTGTGTGTGTGTGTGTGTGTGTGTGTGTGTGTAGCTACTACCCATTGGTTGCCTTCTTGTTGAGTTTTTAAAGCCAGACAGAGAGGAGCCAAAGCAGATGACGTCACGCAGCTGAAGAACACCTCTAACAGCGTATTGGAAAGAGCGAGGCAGAAACCGTGTCCTTCCGCCAAACTACTATTGACTATACCATTGTTGTGCTAACATTGAGAGTCGGACATGAGCTATCGACAATTATAGCAATAATTATAGCAATAATTACAGTTGCTGTAAAAAACTACATCAAAACTACATTTGATTATTGTTATTAAGCATAGTAAATGATAGGAAATAAATAGAGAATATTAAAATAAATGAATGATTGAATGAGGGGGCATTTCATTTTCATTGTATTTTGAGTTTAGTATAATAAAACTGAATCCTCTTACATGAACAATTGATCTACTCCAAAATCCAAACCGAAAATAATAGTTTCTATTATTATATCTGAACTTTCCTTTTGAATGGAGTGCTGTTTCACTTTCCCACAACTTTCATAATATGTATTACGCTTATATTGATTTATTGAAGTATGATTAATTTGTTTTATATTCTACTTATATATATATATATATATATATATGCGGAACGTTCGTTATTTTTACGTGACTTAGAACAAATCAAACGACGATTAGTAGCAAAGTTTGACCGTCATATAGGCGGAGGGATACAGCCAGAGTTGTTCGGCTCTAGCCGCTTTGACGCCAGGAGAGGAGCAAAGCGGGGAACGACTGAAAAAAGAACGACTGGTTCATGTTGGTTGGTAAAAACATAGGAACGATCCAGGAACTTTATGCTGTAAATGAAAGGTACGTGGTTCCCATAATTTACAAACAGCTAACATTTTATCCAATTATGGACATTTAACTTAAAACGAGTTAAAGGATTCGGTTGTTTTTACATGGGGTGGGGAGAATTGAAAAAGTTTTCCCTGGATGGCTTTGCTAATTTTTTTTAGCTAGCTATAAAATGTGTATAGCTGAGAGTCAAGGCAAAGGATGGAAAGTTAGAAGGTGCTTTTTTGCATAATCTGTTAATACACGTTGACAATGTTATTTAATTTAAAGTACTACATAACCGAATAGTGTGTTTAATAGGTTAGTTAACTAGCAGTAACTTTTTAGACAACGAACTCTTAGCTTTTTTTCGGCTGGTTAGCTTAGCGTTATAGCATTAGTCCTAATAGACAGAGCGAGTTGGTTAACAAACATTTATCCTCACCGTCGACTAGCCAATGAAAATAATGTCAACTTTATTTTATAAATAAAATTTAACTAGCGGGTTCTGCGCGGCGTGGTGTAGGAAAATCCAGCGGCGGCGAAGGCTAACGCCGATTGAGGACAGTTAGCTGCAGCTGGGTGTCGTGGCGTGTCTCCCGTTGGCCCCGAGGGTTTGATAGACAGTTTATTAAACTAGTTTAAAGTTGGGATTTAGGAAATGTGCGTTGATTGTCCTAAGTCAACATGTTAACCAAAATAATTATTCAAGGTAATAAAATCACTTGGATTAATTGCAAAGCTGTGACCAGGTTTAGTTTCCGGTTAAAAAAACCTGAGTGACTATTTTAATTTAGGTTTTGCGCAAAAGATTGTTAAAAAGATGAGCAAATTATTAATTCAACCTGAAGGAATTTTTTAAAACTTTATTGAAAAAAATAAAGAACAAGCAAAAAAGAAATGTTATAAAAACAAATTGGACTTCTAGGCAGTTTACAAAAATATATATATATGAAAAAAGTTTGCAAATATAAAATATACAGAGAGATGATAAATTGTTTGACATTTCTAATGTTGCAGCTACTTGGTAGTATTTCAGTTGAAATGTATTGCATTTTGCTTTGTTTTACATTGTAGAAAAACAGTGTTGTGTTTGGCACATGTTTGACTTGTGGATTATTAACAATGCCAAGAGTTTATTGCTTTTAAAGGCTTTTCTTTAATCCATCTTTTACTTTTAGGTTTATGTTCTGCTTGAACCCAAGTCTAGTTTTACTGCATTTGGCAGACATGTTTATCCAAGGCAACTAATATTTATTTATTTTATACAAATTAGTGATTAAGGTCCTTGCCCAGGGACCCAGTATTAGTAACTTGGATGCTGAAAGTCGAATACCGATCTTTCGAATTAGCAGCCCAACACCTTAATGACTTTGCTACCACCTCCCCACCTAGTTAGTTTTAGATATGTAGAAGTTAACATAAACCTTATCTAAAGTTATTTACTAGTCAAAATTAAGTGTCCGTTTTATGACAAACCAACATCTTTGAGTGTAAAAATTCACACATTCACATGACGTTGATACCTGGAAGACCGGGGTTAGATTCATAGCACCACCAAGCCACCACAGCTGTGCATCTCGGGTCCTTTTTACTCAATTGCTCAGTTGTATGAAAAAGATGTAAAAAGTGTAAAATAAGTGTTTCTCTGGGTAAGGGTGTCTGCCCAATGCTGTAAATGTAAATGTGATTTAAGGCAGGTTATGATGAGTAAATCCTACGTATGACATTGCAGAAAAGCTATTACATAGGATGGTAGAAATGTTTTTCTCTTAGTTAAATGTTTAATGTTTTTAGGCAGACTATAGTAAGGATGCAATGCTCACATTATTGTTAGGAGGAGTGATTGATCACCCTTTATCCAACATGCACATGAGCATAGCACAATCGTTACTCTCTGTACTTGAGGATCATCTTTATTATTTGGATCTACAACTGTTAATTAGACTACTAGCTTCTGTGCATTTACAGATAACGTTATAACAAAATGTACAGAAATTTTAATCACTGAATTCCTTCACACAGCTATGTACATTCATTCATCTTCTATAATGGCTTATTTCCTAGCTCGGGGTCACGGGGGTCAGCTGGAGCCTATTCCAGCGCACATAGGGCGAGAGGCAGGGGTACACTAGGCTAGCGCAGAGAGAACAGGTAAACTCGCACAGATAGACCCCTTGCCCGAGAATCAAATACGGGACTTTCTTGTTGTGAGGCGACCATGCTAGCCACTACACATTAAATGGGATTTAATTAATTCGAGATGCATAAGCAATATAAGTCGCCAATTATCGTAAATGTAAATGTTTTGCAAACATTATCAGTGCTATAATGTGGCACGGCTTAGAGCAGTGTAATGGTTAAATACTGACTTAACAAAATAGGTTGTGCTTTCTTGTAGTGAGGGATGGTGTACTCAGTCACTCACAGCTTGGTTTGTCAGTCTTTTTTGTATATGTTTTATATGTTTTTATATATGTATATATATCATATAATATAAACAATGTCTATATGTTGCAAAAAGGTAATGAAAACTGAGGGGCTTTAATTTAAATCTTATGTAAATATCAATTATTCAACAAACTGTTGATATCGAAAACTATAGATTTATTTTGAAAAGAATCTACTTAAATGCATTCAGGTTTGAGCAAATAATTTCTGCTTTATAAGCAAAGGTTAGTTTAAAGCAGGTTTTGATAAAAAGCTACTCCTGAAAAATCAAATTTTCTAATAATAAAATAATAAAGACCTACAATTACTAGGTTTGTAGCTAAAGTCTAGATTTCAAGATGTTTATTCAATGTAAAACCTGCTTATAATTGTATATAATATAATTATAATAAATATAATTGTCATGAAACCAGGACAGAGCCAGGGATTTTCAGGTTGCTTTATTTACCTGCGTGGAATACAGGCAATAACTAAGTAAGGGGCTTGTGTATAGATAAGGTGGGTGCTTGCGTTGGACTGGTGAGGTGCAGGTGTATCTGAAATGCAAGGGTGGGTGCTGCTTGAGTGAGGAACTCGGCAAGTTTAAATTATGAATTGTCACGTTATTAATAAACATTACATTTATGTGATTGTCTTATTACAAACTGTGTTCTTGTTAAATGGTTTCTAAAGGTGTCTGGTAATGATTTAGGAAGTAATTTTCACTTTAGATGGTTTGAAGCAGTGAAAACACCCTATAGAACAGAGGGGTGGTGTAAACTGAGCTAACTGTTTGTTGTTTTTAACAAGGTACATTTAGTGCGGGAGTTTTTATTTATTTTAAACACTCAGCTGAATTTTTGTACCAAATTATAATAGAATTCTCATTGCAGACATAAAGAATCATTCACTTGTGGAAAAAAATAGACATCCAATGGCCTCTTTACAACTTTCACTATTTGCAAAAGCTGAATATTTAGTCAAAGCCTACTTAATGATCAGTGAAATCATTGCAATCCTATTAAATATACATTTGTAAATGAGTGATCTCTCTACATTAATTGCATAAAACAAAATAATTGCAAAACAGTTGATTATTTAAATGACTAATTGTTGATTTAATCATCTGTTAAAATAATTTAAACTTCCTAATACCGGTTAATGTAGACAAAATATTAGGATAACAGCATCACACAATTAACATTTTTGGCAGACAACCTTATCCAAAACAACTTGCATCTTTCTCATTTGTGCAGAACTGATGGTCAAAGGGCCTTGAACTGATGGTATTGGGAATTTAACCTACGAGCTTCCAGTTACCTGTCCAACTACTGAGCTGCATCTTTCCTTACAAATGTTCTTAATAGTGTAAATATTAGGTATTTACGTGTGCAATTGTGCATGTTTATTGAAAAGCGGGGAACCAAAGCTAACTAAATTTGTATGTTTATTTTTAAAGATAATGTAACAAAATACAATAAAAATAATTACTTTATTTACAATTCTTAGGGAAGAAATAAAGGTTGGGTTTTTTCCTTCCTTTTTTGTGCGTGTGTTATTGAGACTGCATTAAATGTTTTGCGGGGGAGCACAGCCCCCACTTGTGTGAATGATGCAAATCTCAAAGGACAGCGGCACTGTAAAGCGTCGAGCATTAAACAAAGCCTGATTATTTTAGTGTATAAGCTTACTGCTTAGTAACAGGTTTGGCAGTGCATGATCAGGGCAGTTTAGAGCATAGCTGAATATAGTTTTTTCTTTTTGAGGTTGATTAGGTTAAACAGGCTGGGGATCAACTACGAGGAGCTAAAAATCATAGAGGTAAATGTTTTTATTTAATGTGCAATTAAGTGATGCAACAACATGAGCATGGTTCTTGTATAAGGGTGGTTGTAGACTTGTTTTCAAACTATTATCCCAAATGTTTATAATGAATGTGCTTGTAAATGCTTGAGTAATTTGACGATGGTAATGTAAAGAAGTAAACTGCACAAAAAGGTTTGTCATAAGTACTTTGTAAAGTTTCTGTACATTTGTAATTTTATACGTTTCTGGCCTGAAATGTGTAACTTTTTAGTATTTTATATAAATATAGCGACTTTTGGAAGTTTGTTGTTTATTTGTTATCTAACTTTTATAAGGTTATTATGATTATGTAGGAATATTCATGCTGAGTTTGTTGATTACCTCCCACTCTTGCTTTAGTCATTTTGAGTACCCACACGCAAGACTGTTGGGGGGGGGGGGGCACAAAAATCACCTCCTAAACAAGGAATTCTTACTCTATGACTAGAGACTTTTAGGTTTGAAGTTGGTGACAGGATCACACGCTGCCTAAATCCGTCCTGTAATTATGGGCAACAAACTTGCTATTTGCCTAATATTGAAATGCACAAGTCAAATAAATGAAACTTGCTTGCCATTTTATCTATATCAAGAATACTGCTCCAGTGTCCTTCAAGGAGTTACTATTGGTTCTGCTGGGTTGAAACTGATGTTTGGGAGCATAGAAGGAGATTAGGGGAAGGGATGTGGCTATAGGAAGTGGCTTACAGTGGCCTGATATCCTTTTTGTTCTGACTTCAATCTCAACATTTCGAGCAGCTGTGCTCCGTCTGTCCTGCTGACTCGCATGGAGAGCTCCCTGGGTGGGGCAAGGGCAGCTTGTTGCTTAGAAATGCAACACAATGGCGCTCTGTTACACAGCACCAAAGAGCATGGCAAATGGGCACTTCCAAGATTACACTTTCTTAGTGTAAAAAAAAATTTTGATGCCATTTTTGATTCTGATGAGTTCCTATGACCTTTCTATCTTAATACATACGAATGTAGGGTTTTAAATTTGTTTTGGTTTATTTTCACCACAATGAATGTATTTCAAAGAAAACTGTTTAAAAAATGTCAAATATGAATGCATACGATGTGATAAATGATTGCTCAATTAATAGTGCACATGCAATAATTATATGAATTACCCTGAGACAGCTGAATATTGCTGTGTATCTACCAGGTAACCTTTTGTTGTCTTGCAGGTGTGGAACTATAAGCTTGCCCCTTAATTTGGGTTTGTCTTTTTGTTAGCATGGATCAGCTAAAATCTTCCTGAGCTACAATTCATCACTGGTTTAAGAGCCATTCCAATTATTGGTTTTCCTAAATTATTTCCCAAGTGGTTGTGACACACCTTACACCAAAACCTCTAGCCCACCCTTTTACGTGCAAGCCTTCCTCATCACCAGCAGCTGTTTCCTGTCCTTGGCTGTACAAGGCTAAAGTCTTCCATTTGCTAAATACCTCCCTACTGCATTTACACAACAAACCACACATCCTCCTGGCCCAGCACGGCCCATCTAGCAGTCCAACTTCCTCTTCCTGGTGCAGTGTGGCACGATGACCTCCATGTCCAGCCTGTTTTCGTTCACCAGCCCAGCGGTGAAGCGCCTGCTGGGCTGGAAGCAGGGAGATGAAGAGGAGAAGTGGGCTGAAAAAGCTGTAGATGCACTGGTGAAGAAGCTAAAGAAAAAAAAAGGTGCCATGGAGGACCTGGAAAAAGCTTTAAGTAGTCCTGGGCAGCCTAGCAAGTGTGTGACCATCCCTCGTTCGCTAGATGGCCGGCTGCAGGTGTCCCACAGGAAGGGCCTTCCACATGTTATCTACTGTCGTGTGTGGCGCTGGCCTGACCTTCAGTCTCACCACGAGCTCAAACCTCTGGAAGTGTGTGAATACCCATTTGGCTCCAAACAAAAGGAAGTTTGTATCAACCCTTATCACTACAAGAGGGTAGAAAGTCCCGGTAAGCTTTTTCAATTGACATGGTATATAGCTAAAGCTAAAAGTCAAATGATTACTCTTATCAAGGACCTTTTTTAAATTTATTGTTTAATATTATACTTTTTTCTACGTCTGTTTTCAGTTCTTCCACCTGTGTTGGTGCCTAGACACAGCGAGTTCAACCCCCAGCACAGCCTTTTGGTGCAGTTTCGCAACCTAAGCCACAACGAGCCACACATGCCTGTAAATGCCACCTATCCAGAGTCTTTCCAGCAGCACAGCAGTGGAGGCTCTTTACCCATATCTCCAAATTCACCTTATCCGCCCTCTCCTGCCAGCAGTGGCACATATCCTAACTCTCCTGCCAGCTCGGGTCCATCAAGCCCTTTTCAGCTTCCAGGTATTTTAGAAGTCCCTTGATTTTATTAATTTGTGTATGTGATTCTTTCTGTATAGCAAATAATATAATTTATTCTTATACTTTTTACATTACTTTAAAATCACACAATTAAGTCAGCTGCATCAGTTTAGTTTTATTTTTTCTTTTATTCATTCATCTTCTATATCCGCTTATTCCCTGACCCAGTGTCAAAGGGGGTCTGCTGAAGCCTATCCCAGCGCATGTAGGGTGAGAGGCAGGGTAAACCCTGGACAGATCACCAGTCCATCACAGGGCCACACAAACAACCACACACACACACTTCTATGGGCAATTTAGTCACCAATCAACCTAATGTGCATGTTTTTGGACTGTGGGAGGAAACCACAGTATCAGGAGGAAACCCACACAACCGCGGAAGAACATGCAAACTCACAAACACCCTATGCCCGGGATTCGAACCCAGGACCTTCTTGTTTGAAGCGACTTTGCTAACCACTTCACAACCGTGCCTCCTGTTTTCTATTTATTTGTTTACACAACAGGAATGAAATTTGATCGGACATCTTTGTTGCTGTAACAGTGTTTTCCCTCAGGAATCATTAGTTTATAACCCCATCAATCAAACCATTTTTGATCAAGTTTTTTTTGGCCATCTCTAGTGTTTGAGGGTGAAACTAGAACAAAGTTCTAGTAATGTCAAAGTTTGTCTGTGACTACTGTCACACCATATTTTCAAAACTCTTTAGCAATGCTATGTAAATAGAACAGAAATTTGTAGAACAGATTAAATCACAACAGTAACTAAAATCTGTTGACTGTTGTATTAAAACTGAAAAAAGAAAAATAAAGGATGAATTTACTGCTCCTATTGTAAAGCTAGCTAACAGAACACACAAGTCTATTCCTCCGCTCACCCTGTGTGACCCCACAGTAGTTTGTCATTTGATCCGACATGCAGACGATGTATGTAGTCTGTATTTTTGCCTTTTATAAAAAATTCACAAAAGATCACAAGTTGCATAATGTAGCGTCAGCTATTTAAACTGTCCCTTCCACATTTATTTATTTTGTATACACTTTTACTGTAGAATAGAACTAGATATCCTTGTGGAAAGTGCAATGTCTTATGGGTTAAATTAAAATGGGTATTTAATCTATATACTTGGGAAATTGGATGCTAAAAGCTGTAAATGGGATGGGTGGTTACTGCAGATCCTTCGATACCTTGACTCTGTGGTATTGATTTTCACACACTGTGTTTTTTTTTTTTTAAGCTGACACCCCTCCCCCTGCCTACATGCCTCCAGAGGAATCAATGGGACAAGATGGCTCTAATTCCATGGATACTGGCACCAGCATGGTACCAAGAGGAGGTAGGAATGCCACAGCTAGTCAGATGTACATTGTCTGTTTTAAACTCTGTATTAGACTTTAATCATTGTAGATAATCATTTGCAGCATAAATGAAATCTATTTGTAGTCCATTAATGTATAGATTATAGGGCTATTTCTTTAAAGTATTATTCTTTTCATTCTTGATCAGATGTGCAGCCTGTGGAGTATGAAGAGCCAAGTCACTGGTGCTCTATTGTGTACTATGAGCTGAATAATCGTGTCGGTGAGGCTTATCATGCATCTTCAACTAGCGTGCTGGTAGACGGTTTTACTGATCCATCTAACAACAAGAATCGGTTTTGCCTGGGTCTTCTGTCTAATGTCAACCGTAACTCCACAATTGAGAACACTCGCCGCCATATTGGGAAAGGTACGCACAAGTGTGTGTGTATGTGTATTAATATATTTATTCTTTTTTTTTTTTCCACTTTTTATTTTTTTTTTTTCTAACTAACATTTTCTTTTCTGTTAATTTGTAGGTGTTCACTTGTATTATGTTGGAGGTGAGGTGTATGCTGAGTGTTTGAGTGACACCAGCATTTTTGTACAGAGCAGAAATTGCAACTATCACCATGGCTTTCATCCCACTACCGTGTGTAAGATTCCCAGTGGCTGCAGCCTCAAGATCTTCAACAACCAGGAGTTTGCACAGCTGCTTGCCCAGTCTGTCAATCATGGATTTGAGGCTGTCTATGAGCTCACAAAGATGTGCACTATTCGAATGAGTTTTGTAAAGGTATTATTTATGTTTATGAAGTAGATTCTGACTTCACATTTTTAATAATTTTTAAATTCTCATATGTTTGTTTTTCATTTTTATTTTATTTTTTCTAGGGTTGGGGCGCTGAATATCACCGCCAGGATGTAACTAGCACCCCCTGCTGGATAGAAGTGCATCTACATGGTCCTCTTCAGTGGTTGGACAAAGTACTAACACAAATGGGTTCGCCTGTGAACCCCATCTCATCGGTTTCCTAATGATGGGCCCTCATGGGCTGATTTTTATTTTTTATCTGTACATTTTTTATCCAGTTTTGAGACAAATGGAGGTCTTAAGGGCTGAACTGTTTACAATATCTGCTAAAGAGGGAAGAAACTCTAAAGCAGTGAGAACGATGAGGAAAAATCTGAGGCACATCTGGCAACGAAAAATTTTAGGTAGCGACATACAATGGACTAACTACTACTGCTTGTATGTGATTTTTCGCTATCAGTAGATAACCTTGTAATTAAATAAATCTTGAACAATTCCACACATCTTAACTTTCTCCTACATCAGTCAAAATGGCAATCTTTTGATTCTCTAAGAATCTTTGTACTTTATATGTTGTCTAATCCCAGTTACTCTCAAGTCAGACATAGTCCCATGTTTACTTTTTGACTCTGCTCACTATGTTTTGGTTTTTTTTAATTGTATTAAAGAAATCAGTGTATTTCTGCTTTTAAATAAAGTCTAATTGAGGAAATTCAGGTGCAATTTTTTAGCTATGTTAGCGAGGTGTTTAACAAGTAAGTGTTATTTTTCACTTTTTTACTGTGGCTTACATGGACAACTAGAGGTTAAGTGGCAGTTTTTTTCTATGTCACCAGCTATTGTATTCATGTTTTTTGGGCGGGTGCGGATTAAACAAACATAAGTCATTATTTGCCTGTGTGTTTATTTAATAAATACGAACATTACTAAACGCAATTTCATTTAGTATCCCCCTTTGGTTTAAACAAGGTTCACTGCCTCACTTGTGTGTTAAACTGATGGGTCGAGACATTATTTGGCCTAGGTACAGTTTTAGAAAGTATACAGAAGACTGACATCCTTACTATATTACTGATTCTTTTTCTTTTTGTGGTTAAAGCAAGGTTCAGGGCTTTATTGGTGCCTGTGTCTTTAAAAAAGCGAACAATTCTTTTCTAGTACAAAACGTCCATCTTCTTCTGCTTATCCAGGGACAGGTCGCAGGGGCAGTATTCTAAGCAGGTACGCCCAGACTTCCCTTTCCCTAGACACTTCCTCCAGCTCTTCCAGGGAGATACAATAGTGTTCCCAGGCCAGCCGAGAGATAAAGCCCCTCCAACGTGTTCTAGGTCTTGCCCGGGGCCTGCTCCCGGTGGGACATGCCCGAAACACCTTCCCCATCCTGAATAGATGCCCAAGCCACCTAAGCTGCGACTTGACTTTGGGCTCCCCCCGGGTGACTCACCCTATCTCTAAGGAAGTGCCCAGCCACGAATTACCTTCAACGGTTACACGTTTTACTTAATGCTGTTATACGCATTGTTGTATTTCACATTTACAACATTTAGCAGACGCTCTTATCCAGAGCGACGTACAAAAGTGCTTCAAAGTTGATTGTTGAGCTTCCCACTTTAAGATGCAGTGGGACATTTTGGAAAGTACAAACTGTAGCAGTGAAAGTTTAGGTCCCATCCCTTCGACCCAAAGCCAAATCAATGCCGAAAACACCGCTAGTGCACTCGATCATTTACGCGCGAGAGGGACCGCGAGCTCATTTTTAAACGCGCGCGCGAATCGTTTCTCTCGTTAACGCGCTAGTTTTTTCCCTTGCTTGAACAAAGTTATTTCGTCGCCTGTGAGGCGGGACTTGCTGTTTTAATTGCATTCTTTAACCCAATTAGTTACGTTCACTTTTCCAGAAGTAAGCTGTGATTGGACGTTGAGATCCATCATTCAAGTGGGCGGCGCGGTGGCGCAGTGGTTAGCACCGTCGCCTGGGTTCGAATCCCGGGCTCGAATCCCGGGCTTGGGGTCTTTCTGTGCGGAGTTTGCATGTTCTCCCCGCGC
>JAOTQW010000029.1:8723643-8737500 GCA_026260075.1 Sisor rabdophorus | reverse complement strand
GTGTGGCCCTGCGATAGACTGGCGATCTGTCCAGGGTGTACCCCCCGCCTCTTGCTCTATGTGCGCTGGGATAGGCTCCAGCAGACCCCCCTAACCCTGGAAGGTTCGGGAATAAGATGGTACAGAAGATGAATGAATTAAAGTTTTACATGTTAAACCCTTAGTGCAGAAATAATGTCCTCCTCTGCTATTTTCTTCAGTGTTGCGCTGTAGTGTTGCTTTATTATAGTAGCGTGGTGATAGCATTGTTTTATTCTATAGTGTTTATTTTTTATTGTCTGTATGACTCGAAACAGAAAACAAAGAATTAAGGTGATTCCATGAATTTGAGTGATTGGAGACTGATGTTGGTTTGATGTAAAAATCAATTTTATAAACAGCATAGATGTAGTAAACTAAGCTTGATGGAGTATCTCAAGGTGGAGACGTTGGTTGGCTAACCAGAAGATTGTGGGTTTGATACCCAGCACCACTTAGTTAACACTGCCTGATTTTTCCTGATATTTAAGGGTGGCACAGTGGTGTAGTGGTCAGCACGTTTGGCTGACAGCAAGAAGGTCCTGGGTTTGATTCCTGGGCAAGGGGTCTTTCTGTGCTGTTTAGATGTTCTTCATGCGCTTGCTTGGGTTTACTCCGGGTTCTCCGGTTTTCTTTCCACAGTCCAAAAACATGTACATTTGATTGATTGATGACCCCTTATTGCCCCTAGGAGTATGTGTGTGTGTGTGTGTGTGTGTGTGTGTGTGTGTGTGTGTGTGTATGAATGACTGATAACATATTTTCTGAGCTTATATGTATTGTGTTGCAATACATTGTGATCCATGTAAGTATTTAAATGTATAGTATTGTGATACTTTTGCCAATGCCGTGGACCAAGACAAATAAAGTAATAGTATTAAACAAAGAAGAAAACAAAATTAAATAGGGAAAGAGGTGGCCTAGGGGGAAAGCACCACCAAGTCTTTACTGTGGGCTCCTGAGCAAGGCTCTTAACCCCTATTGTTGATAATAGTTAAAGACATGACATGTTCTTTAGTAATAAAACATTATTAGCCAGTTGCTGTGGTGTAAGGAACCTAAGGTTTTAGTTATAGTGTAGTTGTAGTAAGCACTCTGTTTGATTGTTTACTTGATTATAACTGCACACCCTGTTATTTTGCTTCTTGCCTGTTATCAAATACATTGTAATAATATTTAGCAAATCTCGTCTGTTTTTTTTAAGAGCTCTCCACCTCAATTATCCACTTTTGGAAGAACAGACGATCTCTCGGCTATCCTTTCTGTTATTGCAGATGCCCAAAAATTCATCTATGTGTCTGTGATGGACTACCTGCCCATGTCTCAGTTTAGCACTGAAATAAGGTGAAACGTTATTTCAGTGAAAATGTTTGATGAAGTGTTGAACCTTTTTAAAAAATTAAATGATTCTCTGTATATGATCACCCATATCATATTAGATTCTGGCCTGCGATTGATTCAGTGCTGCGGAATGCTGCATGTGCTCGAAAGGTGGAGGTAAATCTCCTGGTCAGTTGCTGGAGCCACTCTCCTGAAACTATGTTCAACTTTCTGCAGTCTTTATCAACACTCAGCAAGGCCCCTCTCAAATGCAACATTCATATAGTATGTAAAAAAAAAAGAAGCAACAACTTTGTTTCAATAATTATATATTGCAGCTTTTTGGCAGGATGATGATCATTTACATAATTTCTCTCTCTTTTTTTCCTTTTTTTTTTTTTAAGAAAATGTTCAATGTTCCTTATACTTCAGCCCAAAATCGGATTCCATTTTCCCGTGTAAACCATGCCAAGTATATGGTAACAGATCGTGTTGTCTACATCGGTGAGTCCACTTAATATCATTGTGTTGGTATCATTAAAACTCAGTATCACTGTTTTTTTTTTCTTTATAAAAGCTTAAATCTAAATTAGTTGGTTTGTGTGTTGTGTTTTTTAGGAACGTCTAACTGGTCGGAAAATTATTTTACTCAGACAGCTGGAATTGGGCTTGTGGTGAATCAGACAGGCTCTGTTGTGAGAAAGGGCCAGCAAACAGTGCAGAATCGACTACAGAAAATTTTTCAGAGAGACTGGAATTCAGACTTTGCTCAAGCACTTAAAGATGATCTGGTAGAGCATTGCAGCAGGGGGGAAACAACATTTTAAAGCTTTTGCAAACTAGACTTCAGCATTTAAGCACTAATCTGCCTTGCGGCTTGCTGCGACTTGGAATGTATCTAAACATGCATTTCGTAATTTTTCTGTAATGTAAATATTTTCTCGGCTTGATGTACATTTTTGTTTTAATTATTTGATTATATGGTATGCATTTCTTTTGTCTTTAAACTTAAATGTCTTTAGGGCATATGCTTGAAGTATTGACAAGTAAAGTTTTAAAACATCCCACTGCAGAGAATGTCATTGCTTTTAAATAGGACAATTAAGTCTGTTTAAAAGGCGTTTACTGCAGCAGCGACTCGCTGTGCGCGGATCAGTAAGTAAATAGCGCTGGTTTCTTGACGGAAACCGGAAGTAGAAGTTTCAAGGAAGAGACTGGCGAAAATGGCTAAAGATCGGCAACTGTCATATTTTTGCAGCTACCCTCACAAAAGCGTTTGCAAAATCTTCCTACTTTGGTGGTGGGTGACTTTTTCTTCCGTGTGTTCAGATATAACAGACGGCAACGCTGAATATTTGAAGCGGGAGCATTCACTCATAAAGCCATATCAAGGTGAGGCAGCTGGCTAATCTAGAAACTTCTCAGATCCAACGTTAATCTTTATAAAAGCTTAATACGTGCTACTTTGGAAAGTGAATGAAAAAAATACAACTCGGTTATAGGATGGCTAATGCTTTAAAATAAATAAATTACTTGCAAAGTTAACTTGTGTCTTGAACGTAGTCTATCGAGATAACGAAAGATAACCAAGGCAAGCTAATATTTCAGCTGTTAACTTATTTACATTACGTCGGTAAGAGTGTCTCGTAGGCTGTGCAAACACGTTTAACTATAAAGTTATTTATTTACTTTAAGGGATATATTGTGGGGTTGAACTAGGCCTGTGACTCCATCCTGATATTGAAGTTAATCAAAAAATGTTTTAGACCTAAAAATGCATCCTTAACGAGCCTGGACTGATTTGCATAGTCAATAAGCCATCATTATAATTTATCAAATTGTGTTAGAAATCATTTAGGCAAACATTTTGATTTGGACTTATTGTATAAACAAAAAAAATCTGTTGACAGAATGTCATCAGGCTCAATAGGAAGCAGATGATTATTTTACTAAAGCTAAATATCCTTAATTAATTTCAAATGCAGGTCTATTAAGTGTTTCCACGTATCTTTTTTGGCATTTGGTTATTACCCTTATTCAGATCGACCCAGTTTTATACAATTTTTATACCAGTTAAACAGGTAAGGGTCTTGAACAGGGGCAAGACAATGTCAGCTTGGTGTTATCATAAATTAAACCCTAATCTTTCGATAGGCAGTCGAACACCTTAACCGCTGAGCTGGAAACTGGCAGAAGTTGCCCCCAAAAGAAGAGATCTCAGTTACAGAATTTGGTCAATAAACCTATACATTATTCACGTCTTCTTTTTAACATAGAGAGACAAGTGCCTGAAGATGTTCTGTTTGGTGAAGCCTCTTCAGCTGTTGTTAATCCAACCACATTTGTTTTCTTGTTAACTGAAGGCATTCCATAATGAGACACAGGATTCATCTAAGTAATCTTGTTACTTATCTTAACAAGTTTCAGGTTATTTAACATGTCATATTTTGGAATTAAAAGATTACTGAAACTCAAAACAAACTCTTAAAAGTTTTTATAAAGATATTTGTCAAAATCCGTGTTGAGGCCTCTTTGCTGTCTGCTATTGTGATGTGTGCTGTATTTGCCTGTTTTTTTGTTTTTTTTTGCATGTTGCTTTAAAGGCGACCGGGAGGGTGAAAAGCAAATTTCGGAGTAGCAAAAAGAATTCATTGTGTATACCTATTTATATATAGGTGTCGGAAGTCAATGGGATTTTTCAGGAAGTACTTTAGTGACAAGCCAGTATGTACGTCTGACACCTGATGAAGGGGGCAGGCAAGGATCCATCTGGAACACAGTGGTGAGAGAGACTTTTTCTTTTATTGCATTCAGGTAAAGTTTCTAATAATTTACATAATTTTGACATTTGTTCTTCTGCATTGTGGTTACTTTCTTGTTTTATCTTTTTTAAACATGCCAAGAGTATATAGAATAAAACCTTCAAACAAACAAAGAGAACCCATGCTTCTCGGGATGATAATAATACATTTTGTTACTCCTCCACAACTCTTGACTACTTCAAATAACTATACTAAACCAGACATAACCCCATCCTTATCCTTAACACCAAATGTCAATTTATTACAAACAGTGTCAGGGTGTGCAGTGATTGTCATCAAATGTAAACTGTAGCCTCGGGGGACAAATTCTCAACATCCCAGCAGCATTAAAACCAACACCAAGAAGTTCTTTCTTGGGAAACTTGGGCCCTTTACTAATGTTATTGATAACACTCCCTAGTGTTGTCCCTGTGTATTGCAAACAACCACAGACTTTCATTTATCCTATGGACAATTTAAAATCACCTATCAGCCTAATATGGGCAACACAAGGAAGGAAAGAACCTGAAAACTCTGCACAGAAAGACCCCTTGACCAGAATCGAACTCGGCACCTCGCCACTGCTCTGCCCAGAATCTCAATAGTACAAATATAAATGCAATCACATGACCCATTTCTGTTTATTACGTGCTGCAGTTACAATATGAATGCAGTCATTAATGAAGCAATATTCAAGATAAAGACAAACATGTAGCAGAATGCAGAATATATATTTTTTTCCTTTTTTAATACGTATATAATTTCTTAATTATTGTCATGTTTAACTTAAAACATAAAAATGTACTTTACATTTTGTTAGTTTGATAGGTGAACTGCGTCTAAAACACGAGTCATGTCTTTGCAAATCTGCACTTGTTTCTGCATTGCATACTGGAACATCCAGTTTAATGTTTGCTGACTTAATTACTTGTTTACTGTATTTTTTTATCTTAGATTAAGTGTGGTCTCAAATTTTCTATAAATATTTAAGTTAAATTGTCAAATCCAACAAAAATAAAATAGGGCAATTTATAAATAATACACAGAAAAGTTTTTATTTCTATATACATTTTATTGCATCTGCAGGAATGTTATGTCTCTATAGTCTGTAGGTTACTTTTACTTCAAACTTTTTTTCTTCACAGCCCTGTTACTTGAAAGACTGGGAGATGCATGTGCAGTTTAAAGTGCACGGCTCTGGGAAGAAAAATCTGCATGGGGATGGCATTGCAATATGGTACACAAAAGAGCGTTTACATCCTGGTAGGTGTGTAAATAACCTTTCAGCAAGGTTATCTTTAAGTGCTTGGTCGGTCATGAGCTGTGTGTGAGAGGGTTTTTTCCCCTTTTTTTCTGTTAAATGCATCAGATATTTTGGTTTGAAATGCACAGACACAACACTAGGGAGTGCAATATGTTTACCTGCAGATTATTTAAGTGTGTATCTGTTTTTTTGTTTTCCTTTCTTTTTTTGTTTTGTTTTGTTTTGTTTGTTTGTTTTTTTCTTTAAGTTGATGTGTTTTGTCATATTTTTTCACCTTCATTTAGGACCAGTCTTTGGAAACCAGGACCATTTTGTAGGCCTGGCTGTTTTTATGGATACTTTCCGCAATGATCTCCACGGCATGGATGTAAGTGTGCTTTTCTCACAGGTGATTTTTTTCCCCAGCAGGCCCTGGCAACAATGACAACTTCCATGGCTTGGCAGTATTTATAGACACATACCCAAATGATGAGTCTTCATATGTGAGTTAAAAGAAAAAAATGGTATATGTGGACATCATTTTATTTTAATTTTTAGCTTTTTATGGCTCTGTCATCGTTCGTCAAATGGTATCTATTTGCGAACATGTTTAAACTACCATGAAGATTCATCTCCTGCTGTTATTCTGTAACGCAGCTATCAATTAAATGGATAGTTTGGGACAATAATTTGAAACTTTTCTACTTGGTTGATGCAATCTTAGTTAATTGCATTATAGTCATATGTTCATCACTTGTTTAAAACTAATTCAAATAAATCAGTTTGAATATCTATAGCTGTGTATTTATATATGCTGTGCTTGTTTGCATTTTTTTCTTGTTTTTGATGAATGAAACTTATAGTTAAAAATGGACAATGCAGTGCAATTTTGCTCTGCTTTATCCTTTACACCAAGGGTGTCCAAACTCTGTCCCGGAGGGTCAAAGTCCTGCAGAGTTTAGTTCCCACTCTAATCAAACACACCTGAACCAATTTATTATAATCTTACTAGATACACTTGAAACTTACAGGAAGCAAGTACAGGAGCTAAACACTGCAGACCATCAGTGAAGGCTGTGTTTTAAATCCTGAACTGTCCCTTTAATATAGGCCTTATTAAAATCAACGTGCTTTGGGCTTTTACTTATACAAGGGGATATAAAAAGGTTTCTGGAATCAACAAACGATAATTTAAGTCTCAGGCAGTACCGCTGGCTGATGCATACATTACACTCGGCTGGAAACTTCAGCCATTTTGAAGTTGTTTTCCGTTTTTTAACAGTCCACCCATAAACACCCCTGAATTCTGCTGGATTGTTAAATGTTTTTCTGGTTGAAAATTGGTCCGTTATTGTGGGGACATTTACATGCATCTAATCATATATTCTTTTGAGTGGGCCTAAGCCATTCAAAGTAGCCAAGGTTCTAAGGCCGTCTGTCGTCAGTCTGAAAGTCCATGCAAGGAAGATACAATATTGTGCTGCTTTTTGTTGAAGTGTCCAGAAACGTTTTGCTACTCCCTCCCAAATATTCCATTCCATGCCGTAAGATTTTGAGCCTGCATTTTAGCATGAGTCCATTTTGTGTCAAGAATTTTGTCACATTTTGAAAAAATGATATAAATTATTTCACATATTGTGCATGATGTCTTATTTTTAACATTCAAATCATTTTTACGAGTGTTCTAATTTTTTTTTTTGTCATTTTGCTATGTTCCCTCATTTAAATGCTTTCTATAAATGCTGACTTATTTAGTTTGTGTTTTTGTAATTGATATTCTCCAAAATAGAATATGATATTGATTGCTCAACCACATAAGCATAAGCACAGTACTGAAACTACATTCTCTGAAGTATTTCAATGTGATGACCACTTTCCCTGTGATCTTCTAGCGCTCCTTTCCATACATTTCTGCTATGGTGAGTAATGGCTCACTGACATTCGATCATGGAAGCGATGGACGCTCTACAGAACTGGGGGGCTGCTCGGCTGAGATCAGAAACAAAGACCATGATACATATCTTGCTATTCGGTACTCCAAAGGCAGACTCACAGTATGTATCAGATTCTGCTCCTTAATACTACAGATATTTTTTTCATATAAATGATGAGCATTATTCCAAGCGTTTACACTTGCTTATTTATTTGAGTGGTGTGGACATCCAATGCAAATCGGTGCACTTCAGAGTGCATGTAATATCTTTTTTTTGTTCTGTAGATAATGGTTGATGTTGATGACAGAAATGAGTGGAAAGAGTGTATCGATATCGGAGGTGTCCGCCTACCAACAGGCTACTATTTTGGAGCGTCCGCAGCCACAGGTGATCTTTCAGGTAACCCAAGTTTCCATAGAGATGCACACCATAACTATGTGAACATCTGATCATTTGCACCTGTAAGAACAATTTGAGATTACTGTATACATTTATAATAAACATTATACTGTATAAACGATTACTGAATTAATAACCTTCACTATTTTTATTGTAAAGGTTTTCACTAGATTTTGATATACATGTCTGCATTTGTATTTAGGTGTGAAAGTGTCTGCATAATTCATGGTGTGTAGATAGGCATACTGTTCATTGTTTCTAATATTGTGTTTTTGTGGTTGTTTTGACTGTAGACAACCATGATATTATTTCTATGAAAATGTATCAGCTAATAGTGGAACACACACCTGAAGAGGACAGCCAAGACTGGACTAAGATTGAGCCCAGTGTCAGCCTGCTTAAGTCTCCAAAAGGTACACACAAACTTGGAAAAACACTTTTGGTTGTTGTAATGCGTGTGTGTATTTACATAGTATAAACTGCTTTGCGGTGCCTTTCGTAATCTTTTAAAAAGCCCTGGATGTGTTTTGAAATGGGGGGAAAACAAGTTTAATAACTGTATGCCTCTGTTTCACTCTATAATTTATTCATTCATTCATCATTTATACCTGCTTATTCCTTAATTCTGAGTCACAGGGTTCTGCGGGAGCCTATCCCAGCGCATATAGGGCTAAATCAGGGAATACACCCTGGACAGGTCGCCAGTCCATCGCAGGGCCACACACACTCACATTCACTCCTATGGGCAATTTGGAGTCACCAATCAACCTAATGCACATGTATTTGGACCGTGGGAGGAAACCGGAGTACCCAGAGAAAACATGTGTGGGGAGAACATGCAAACTCAGCACAGAAAGACCCCATGCCCGGGATTTGGACCCAGGACCTTCTTGTTGTGAGGCGGCCATGCTAACCACCACGCTGCCCTGTATTACTCTTGGCATGCTATAATAATTATAAAACAAGGATTACATTTTTATTATAAATTATTATTTCTACAAAACTATATAGAAGCTCTTTTTTTCTTGATTACAATACATCACAAAGCTTCTACAGCTAATCCAATTTAAAAATTCAGGTTGAAAATTTGTTACCACCTCTAGATAATCAGATTGGCGAATGCAACAATCCTATCATTATTGAGAAATATATTATTTCATATTATTATTATATATGATCTGTTAGTACTTTATACCACAAAGTATACTTATTAAATAAAAACTACATTTTTTTCTAATGCAGACAATGTTGATGATCCAACTGGCAATTTCCGGAGTACTCCTCTTACGGGCTGGAAGGTATTCCTGCTTCTTCTGTGTGCTCTGCTTGGGATTGTTGTTTGCGCTGTCGTGGGAGCAGTGGTCTTTCAGAAGCGGCAAGAAAGGAACAGGAGATTTTACTAGGCCTCATTCAAAACTGGACAATTTCTATGAACTCATAAGAGTGTGGATGGGAAAAGTTTAATGTGATGATTTTTTTTTTGTTTTAGCACTTGGTCAAATATCAAAATATTGAACCGTACAGTTAAATGAATAAAAGGATTGGTGGGTAGCAGCAGTGATTTCAGTTTGCACAGCAGTTACCAGATTACACATTTATAACAACTATCGCACTATTGAATTTGGGGTAGAGGATGCAGCTTTAATAAATTTTCATATGTATGCTGTTTAACCTACAGTTACTATTTTGATTTGTTTACAAGTTGAATTTGTTTTAAATTTGTGTACAATCATACACATGATTGTAGTGTTTACTGATTTGTATGATGTTTTTCTTTGGTAAAATTTTAAGTTTTGTTATTGAGCTTTGAACAGGATTATGGGTAACTTTAAGGGTGATACAGGGTTTGGTGTTAATGGAGGTGCATCCCAGCTAAAACATATTGCAACTTTGTTCATAAAACAACACACAACACTTAGGTTCTTTGTTTTTGTTGTTTTTGTTTTTTTTTTTTGTTAATGCATAAATAATTTTAGGGAAAGTTTAAAAATTTGAACTTTCAATTGTATTTGCTTCTAAAAATTTTCCCTCCCTGTCCATTGAATTGGTCAGTATTGATAATTATACAACTTAAGGGTTCCAGTGATGGCTTGGTGATGCTAGGAATTGAACCCCGAACTTCCAGTTAACAGTCATTTATTCATCTAACTTACTTATTCTTAGGTCATGGAGCCTTCCGGAGTGTATCCCACCCTTGACATTAAATTTACAGCATTTGGCACCCTAATCCAAAGCGACTTACAACTGAGCAATTGGGGGTTAAGGGCAGATCGAACCCTGATCTTTCTGGTATCAATCCAACACCTTAACCACTAGGACACCCCTTCCCACAACTTAATGTGTTGACTGGGAGGAGAAACTCCTGGGACTCGAACCCATTACCTTCTTGTAATGCGGCGAACGTGGTAAACACTACACCTCGGCGCCGCCCCAGTTAGCAGTCCAACACCTTTAACAACTGAGCTAGCACATGAGCACAACCTGCTGAAAACGAGCTAACAGAGATTGATTTAAATAGATTGCTAGTTTATAAATAGCTTCATCTGATATTTTGATACTGACATAATATCCACACACAGCACCGTTTAGTCAATACGCAGAATTTTACTTTGACAACTTTAAATAAAACCGTAAACGAAAATCTTGTAACTCAGTACATGTTAAAAATAGCTGATCGCCACAGAAGTTCATTACTGTGAAGTACACATTATTGGATGGTCAATTCTTCCGGAAAGTTCTCCCGGAAGTGCTTGAAGTCTTTGTATATTGCTTTTAAAAATGTCATTTAAACATTTCAGCCAATTACTATTTACATGTGTATGGCAGTCACGACAGATTTCTACAGCCAAACATTCATTGGTCACAGTGACCCCGGAAACTGCTACTATTGGTTAGAGTAAGCCAGACCGGTTCCTCTGATTGGTCGACAACCTGTGAACGTTTACGTGGCATTAGTGATGCCGCGCAGACTCGGTGCACTCTTCCTCAGCTGTGGCTACATGATGGTGTTGAAAATGCAGTTAATGCTAGGAGCATTTTTGTTTCTAAATGTTTGTTGCAGTCTCGTCTCTGCACTATACTTTCACATTGGCGAGACGGAAAAGAAATGCTTCATTGAGGAGATTCCAGACGAAACCATGATAATCGGTTAGTATGTCAATAGCCTGTTTTCCGCGTCGGTGTGTCGGTTAGTGCAATGCTAAAAGACTTAGCATATATTCACCCAACTTTCGGTTGAATGCTACTCGCGTTGACTCGTAAAATAAATGTTATCATTTGAGCAGTTATCTGACTATATGAATAATATTTACAGGTTTTAATCTAAGTTAAGGTTTTGCGGACTTTTTTAAGGGCATTGCATAGATTACAGGAGCTAGCCGGGTCCTTACGGCAGCTATGCTAGGCCAATTAGCTGTGTTAAGGAGACTGTCAGGTTCTTGTGGCGCTCTTTGGCTGGTTTGGAAAGTGTACTTTTCAAAAACAACAAAAATTAAAATTACAACTTAAATCTCACGCCTGTGAACCTTTTTGACGCAAATCGTGTCTTTCAGGTTTACAGTTTCGGTTAAGGAACAAAATACACGTGTTTATTTTTTACTCTGTATACAATTACACTGATTATTATACTTAATAAACTTGAACATTTAGATGTATTTTATAATTAAAATAATTTTTACTGTTAAGTCGCCACTGAAGAAGAGACTTTTTAAGAATATTTGTTGGGAAAGAGTTTCTATGCTGCAAACAGCAGCCCGTCATATTTATATATATTTTTTCTGTATAAAAGCTTCAATTATACACTAATAAACATTTGAACACTTTCTACCAAAAAGTACCAGGAAACCGATGCTTTCCAATGTTGTGACGTGTTGCTCTCTACTATATATAGAGTAATGTGGTAAGATGATCATTCACTCATTGTGGAATTACCATTTTCTGGGTGTTGGAGTAGTTTTTGTTTGTCCTTTTTGTGCTACAGTTTAGGAGAAAATAAGTTCCAGATGCAGTGTGTAGAGAAATTGTTAGATGCTTCTTTTATTATAGAATTAGAGCTTACAAGGGGCTTTTGGCTTGTCCTTAATGATTGTTAGCACTCCGCCCTATCGGTAACCTTTCCTGTGCTTAAATATTTGTTTGTTTTTGGGATTGACAATAGAGATTGAGATAAAAGTGAACAGACAGAGACAGACACTAGTTATCACTAATGTTACACTGTAAAGATACTACAAGTCTAGATTTTACATGGTTGTAGCTCGAAGCATGTAGTTCGAACCTCTACTTTTTCTGGGTTGTAGGTGTATGGGTGCTTGATTCACTCGACTCTGGGCATTTACCGTAGACAAATCTAAGAGCGGAAAAATGCCCTGGTTGCTGTGGACGCTAGCTGTGCTGATTGTGACAGAACTGGCTGACTTTGAAGTATTCATGGATCTTGCTGTTTGCTGCGAAAATACATAGCCCAGTTACATCCCACAGTTTTTGACTTTAAACCGGACTTGCCGTTTCTACTGTTGTTTGCGCACCTTGAAATGTAAATGTTTTACTTAAACAAATTCTTTTACATAGCTACAGCACATTATTCTATCTCTATTCAGGACTTGCCTTGTAACAGTTTAAAACAATTTCATTCAAATCTGCTTCAGATGTTTTAGGCTTCTACTTAAACTTGAGAATAATTTGTCTTAGTTTGAGTTTAATTGTGACTGCGGCACATGGTGTACGGTGTATGTTTACAAGTCCATTGTGTACTTTGTGTATGACATACGATCAGTCAGTACATTTCCTGGTTATAAATTTCTTCTGAAGTTTTCTTTAAAATATGAAAAGTGTTTTTGTTGTCTGGCTGAAATTACTTTTTTGTTTTAAAGAAACATTAAATATAAACTCTAGTAAGTTTCTGTATAGTCTCTTTCTATTATAATAAAATAGACTTGGGTAGTGCTGAGCAGTATACCAGTTGATATTTAATATTAGTGTTTTTTTTTCTTGTAGGAATTTTAAGTATACACAGCAGTATTTATAACAGTATTTATAACAGTATTTTTAACAGCTGTGCGAGTCCTTCTGCCTTCATAAGAATGGAATTGTGTGTGATGCTCTTTTACTTTGATTGTGTAATACTTGTTAGTTTGATGGCAGAGGCAGCTCCAGATCTAAGTCTAGCTATGGCAACCCAAACTTGCCAAAACAACTGTGTCAAATCCGGTAACGCTACCAAAGATGTCAGTGAAACCAGTAACATTTTTAAAAAATGTAGTTTTTTTTTAACTTCAGATGTTCTGAAACCACTTCCTGTCACTGCAAAGTGTCTTTATGGGGTATATAAGGTTTTCTTGTTTCTAGACCTGAATCAAAAGATGCAAGTTGAAAGACTATTGTTTTTCTTTCATGTTGACAAATGCTACATTCCTAATTTATCAGGTAACTACCGAACACAGCTGTATGACAAGCAGTCGGAATCATACCTACCGGCCACGCCAGGGCTCGGGATGTTTGTGGAAGTTAAAGACCCTGATGAGAAGGTTAGTTATTATATAACGTGTCTCTTTAGAAAGCATGTACAATTATTTCAGTTCTTCAAAAAAGTACTCATGTGTGTGTGTGTTACCTATTTATAAATTTAGGTTATCTTGTCGCGTCAGTATGGGTCTGAAGGCCGGTTTACTTTTACCTCCCACACGCCTGGAGAACATCAGATCTGTTTGCACTCCAATTCATCCAAATTTTCTTTGTTCGCTGGTGGAATGCTTGTAAGTTTAACAAGCTTATTCATGGCTTTATGACCTGAAAGACAAATTTCTACTGTCTATATACTATATGGATTTTAGGGCTGTATATATATTGTAAAATTTATTTGGTGTCCTCTCTGTAGCGAGTTCATCTGGACATACAAGTGGGCGAGCATGCGAATAACTATGCTGAAATTGCTGCGAAAGACAAGCTGACTGAGCTGCAACTGAGAGTGCGTCAGCTGGTGGAGCAGGTTGATCAGATCCAGAAGGAGCAGAACTATCAGAGAGTAAGCATAATTTTATTTACATTCGAGATCTCCAGGATTTGGGCGGCGCGGTGGCGCAGTGGTTAGCCCCGTCGCCTCACAACAAGAAGGTCCTGGGTTTGAATCCCGGGCTTGGGGTCTTTC
>JAOTQW010000029.1:8685049-8696982 GCA_026260075.1 Sisor rabdophorus | reverse complement strand
ACATATATAAACATTACAGAAGACCAGATGACAGACATGGTGAGGTAGTATATGTGAGGTGAGGTTGTATATGTACATACTTATTAAAATTAAGACGTATTAAATTGTATTTATTTTTATTTGTTAAAAAAACATATTTTTATAAGCAACTTAGCAATAAGCTATTTAATTTCTAAACACTATCACAAAGACTGTTACCAAAAAGAAAAATTATTGATTTAAAATTTTTTTAGCTTTTTTTTTCTTTAGAAAAACAAACATTTGCTGTTGGTGTAGAACACAGAGTAATTCTTTTAATCACAGGGTTGTAACAGGATTTGTCAATTTCTTTTCATCCTAGATCATACTCATAGATTACATTAATTATAGGTCATATTAACTACAGGTTATAACTGTTATCATTAACTAGACAACAAATGTCATTTGGTAGGGCAAAAAAAAAAATCATGTAAACCATGTTATTGAATAAAATACTTTTTTATTTAATAACATGAAAATGTAATAAAATGTTATAATATTTTTTAAATGGGGAAATAGTCGCAGCTGAATTGTCATGTATAATGAATTATTCAGTGTGAGAAGGTGTGTGTAGTAATTTTGCATAAAAAGCCTGTTGTTAAAACGCTAATCTAAAATTTATAAATTTAGCAGAATTTGTATAAAGGAATCAGATCTTCTTTCTTTGCACTTAGATCTTTTGATTGTGTTGTTTGTTTTAAAGTTTAGCAAATAAAACTGGTGGGTGGTCTTGCTTACAAGGCAGTTTGTTGAAGCAGCAGATTTGCTGCTTCTGACATGGCTGTCCTTGCTGCAAGGCGAAGTGAGAAAGCTCAGCCCCATCAGGTGTGCTAGGTGACGCACTAAGCTCAACCAAAGGCCCTTGGGGCATGTAGGACTCAGGTAATTGGTGGAAGTCTGAGGTTGTTGCTGCTGTTACTCAGATCCGGGGACTCAGATGGAGATTCTTTGTTTATGGGCAGAAATGATCTACTCACTGATGGTGTCCAATAACCTAGAAAAACACTGTTTAGACAAGGCTAAAGATAGCCAAGGGGGCTGAATGGGAAAGGATTACCCAATATGAGTGTCACTTTTTTTGTCAGCACTAATGTTCATAAAAGGATTTTAACTTGGTCATTTCCTGAACAAGGAAAAACTATGCAACCATGTCCTTAGATCTCTCATGCGGCACAACGTAAACAGGATCCATGTCTGGTCTGCTGTTGTACATATGCAAGGTTTTGTGTTATGGGTGCATGTAGCATTCTGTTGTGTTGTTTAAGACTGGGGTAACAGAGCGCTCTATTTAAAATGATTCTATTTCCTGAGGCTCCTTGTAGTGTCGTATTACTTTTAAATACCAAGCAACACAACTAGAAATTACTTTTTGTGATTTATAGAAATATAATTATAAATAAATAAATAAAACAGCTTATTTATAAGAAGCCAATTTTAAATAGTTACAGTGACCAAAATAAAACTTTTTGAGTTTACATAGAGTAGTTATTTATTATTTTTTTTACAGATATAGTATTATAGTAGAATTTTTTTTTAATTTATTTAATTTTATTAATTTATTTCTTAATTTTTTATTCTGATTTAATTTGTCTAGGGACAGCTAAATTGGCAGCTGTTGCACTATGCATGCAGACCAAATGATTCAGTGTGTCTTTATTTCCCACTGTATGCCACCCTTCTCTCTGCATTTAATGAGAGCAGTACTGACAAGACCAAGCTTGTTTGTGCCAGGGGAATGCTAGTAAAGCTGATCTGGGTGCCATCTGGTTCTCTTTTCCTCATGGCGGGGGCATCCTTGCCATGGATAGGCCAGAGACTGTTTGAGCCCAAGCCTCCGGAGGGGCTGCTGGCTCTTCGGGAGGCCTAAATCTCCATCACTACCCGACACAATGTTCCATCAGCTCTCTCGAAGGAGAGTGCAAGGTGATACCACACATGTAGATGATGCCAAGCTCAATAAGATACAAGCAATCTAAGATAACTAAGCTGCATATTCAAGGGAGTCCAGTATGGCGTTAAAAAGCAACAGCGCTGTGTTTGTTTCTGCCCTTACTGCACATCTGAGCACCTTGATTTTAAGTTCAGAATGACCTTTCAACACCTTCTGACCTCATGGGGCTGTTTACATTTTTCTCCTTCAGCCAAGCTACCTGCATTGGTCTGATGTACAAAGGGTTTTTTCAGCACTCTAGATAAAAACAACTGTCAGTGACAGTTCAGTGACAGATAATGTGCACCCGCCACTAAAGGAGTTAAAGTGCATACTTTATTAGGCTCTCTGCTGACCTCTGAGTAAACTACATGCAGCCCTAAGACTTTTTTTTACACATTTTCTGTAAACAAACTAGCAAATTTGTGTATGGAGCCAAACTAGTTCTTTATTTTCATTGACTTCTCATGCACAGTTGCTAAGGTTGGATCATTTTCCTTGTGGCACAGGTGTTAGGATTGTATGATTAGGTTGGCCAAATGGGTCTTGGACATTAAACCTGCAAGGGTAATATACTTGTCTAGCGAATCCAGATGTTTTGTTTTCAGATACAGATAAATTCTTGTCTAAGCAGCTGTACAATAACTGAACCATTTATTCCATGGCATATTAATTTTATTAAATTCCCAAGCACAGCAGAATTGCTGAAAAGAAGTATAAACCTAGTTATTTTAATTACCTTTTATTGGATTTAGTTCTAATAGATTTACTAGATACATTTTTATTGATTTGAAACTTTTTCCTTGCTTCAGGTATAAAAAATCTTTGCACAGTGACAGGTGATGCCAGCATGAAATTTAAATACACCATAACCCTTTTGTGTAAGTTAATTTCCAACAATGCGGTTAAAGTTACAACTTTTATTTAAAAGATGTGTATGCTGATTAGAAACTGTAGATGTACACCTGCACTTTTTTGGCTATTTTGGCTAATTTTTCAGTAACAATAGCTCATCACGTCCCACCTCAGTGGCCTGCACTGTCCATAGCTTTAACCGCTCAGAGGGGACCAACTTTGTTTGAGCGTGCCTGCGGTTGTGATTATGCTGAATATTCTTTTCAGAGCAGACACATCCCATCACTGAGTTATGGATCCATTTGTTTATGAAAAATGCTTCGGCGCATCGGTGTGTTCTTTAATAAACCGCATATGGACTTGGTTTGCCAGATGTAGTCTGCGGTGGGATGGAGGTCACACACCCTACGGAACTGATAATGACCGCATTTTCCTATAGCCCTATGTTGAAAGAAATGAGACAAAATGTGGGGGTTTCACATTTGCTTAACTGCCTATCAAAATTCGGATCAATTGTTTTTACATCTTTTCATGCTAAGATATTTACTTACGATGCGACATTGAGACGTTACAGCCATGCATTTGTATGAAAATCAGGGTGATGGAAAAACATCTGAATGACTCTCCTTTCAGTAAAACTAACTCTTTTCAACATGCTTTACCTGAATGGATAAGCTTAGTACTAACTACCGATACTACAGAGAGTAACTCGGCAATCCATACTACTTTATCGTATCCACTTTTCTTATAGACTCAAAAATTTAATGTGCTAGCAACAAGTTTATATAAAGGAGTCTTGTTTCTGCTTATTATTTTAAATGTAAAATAATCTTTTTAAATTTTAATATGATAGCTGCCAAAAGGGTGATAATATCATCTAACTTAGGGGTACTTTACTTCTTTGGCAGACGTCTCTCATCCTGTACATCTTTCATGATTTTTCACGCAGGTGAGGACAGCAGCCCGGAAAACCTGCTGCTGCATGGACCATTCTCGCGCAAGCCCAAGCGCATCCGCACGGCCTTCTCACCTTCACAGCTGCTGCGGCTGGAGCGTGCTTTTGAGAAGAATCACTATGTAGTGGGCGCAGAGCGCAAGCAGCTGGCCAATGGCCTCTGCCTTACTGAGACTCAGGTAAGAGTGATAAAATGAAAAACACTTACTAACAAACACACACTTGCTAATTCAGTTCTAAAACACATACTAACAAACACAAACACACACACACACAAATAAAGGGACATGTAACCATTTCACATTAATGAGGCAGCAGGATGTGGTAAACTCACACCTTCTTATCCATGCGCTTTCTTTAGGTCTCATTACATGTCATCAGAGGACGGAAGTCAGTCGCCCTTCACTATTCTGGGTTAGGCCTAAAAAATGTCAAGACATGTAGTAAACACGCATTAACAGTTGGATTTCACAATCAGTGTTACACACACACACATGCTTGTTGACGCAAGTGCTGCTGATGAGCCTCTAGAGCTTGACTTCGGGGTATTTTCATATGTAATGCATTTTTTAAAAGAGGAGCAGCTTAATTCGTTTAATTTTATCTGTAATTGTTACAGCATTCACACAGATAACGGAGCGTGTTGCACATAACAGACTACCACAGCTTTGATATAAAAGCTTTGTGCGTTGGCAGGATCAGACACGACCACATCAACAGCTGCAATCAGCAAACCCTTTTTACACGTGCCATTATTTCTAATGTCAGGTATCAATGGAAGCAACCTTCGCTTTATTGTATGAAAAAGAAGCAGGTTAAAAGAGATTAGACTGTTATGTAAAACATATAGAAAACCCTGTAAATCCTTTAGAATTCCTTAGACTATTGCACATTGTACAGCAGCTGAAAAAAAGAGTTCAGTGAGATGTATTTGGTAACAGATAGATCATTGAGGATAATCCTTGACAAAACAAATAAACTAATCTAAACTAATCTAAGTAATCTAGTGATGATTTTGAATGTGTGAAATTAAAACAATTTTCGTCTTTCAAAGGTGAAGGTATGGTTTCAGAACCGAAGAACCAAGCACAAGAGGCAGAAACTGGAGGAGGAATCACCTGAGCTGCAGCAGAAGAGAAAGGGCAATCAGCATGTGAACCGCTGGAGAGTAGCTACTCAGCAGGGTAGCACGGATGATATAGACGTCATCTCCGAGGACTAACTTCATCAACAAGTGTCCAATATTTTTCTACAGTTTAGTCAAAATTGGTAGGAAAAGAACAGACGAAAAATGATAAACAAACTAAGATAGCAACATTTGAGTTCCAGGCCTAAAAATGAACAGCCTCTGCTGTTAAAACTAAGGAACGGAAATCAGTGCTGATGTGAGGGGACACATTTGAGGATCTCAAACTTCTCTAAAAGATTTGATTCCGAGACTTTTCGTATGCAATACAAACAAACCTCTACAGTTTGGGACTCCATCGTAGAGCATTAAAGAGCATCTAGTTTTTCACTCCGTCATGCTTTCTTTACCATCCACTTGAACATTTCCATCTTAATGTATTATTTTCATGCTGGTTAAGACAACATTCTGATGGATGAGTTGTTTTTTACTGTTGAAATGTCAAACCGCTTAATCGCATTGTTTAATTATGTATCTCAGCCTTAGGTGTACATATTATTGTGAATTTCTGTGTTATGCAATGTTTTAAAAGAAGATTAATGATTTTTAACCTTAAGCAGGTTTTTAAAATTAATATACAGCATGGATGCAGATCAGACAGATTTCACATTCACCTGTTAAGCACATTATGTCAGTTGAATACTTAATATTATTTTCATCTGTTCAGAACGAGCAAACTTTTCTATGCATTTGAGTGCCAAGTTTCACTGACGTCAGGGGTTAAGCGAAACACCTAATTTTTGTTACCCAACTTGCTATGTAAAACATTTTTTGTGTGTGTTTTTATTATTATTCAAACAAATCAACAGAAGAATATCACTAACTGAAAAACAATTATTTTCCAAATGCTGAAAATGAGAATGTTTGTAGTGTGCCATTTAAGGTTCAGAAACGGTTTGTAGCAATGAATGACAGAATCTGGGTTTAATAAGGACAAGAGATTGCACTGTAGCCCTACCAATTCATTTCTGTCACAAATGTTTGTTTTGTACTTGTTTTCTGCAGATTATTAGATAATAAACACTGATCTGACTGAGGCATTATTCATCCATTTCCTCTACCTAGTAAAGAAGTAATTTGTTATTATTTATCGTCCTGTTTTTTTGTAATTCTCCTCATTAAAAAATTATTTTTCAGATTTTTCTTTCCTATCTTAATTACTCATTAAAGACTTCTGTTTGCCTTAATCATTTAGTTAAACTACCAGGCTTTAATAAAAATAGTACAGTCAAACAAATCAGTTACATACATACAGTATTTATAAATAAATAAAATGGATATATTGATAAGTGCCGATACACAGTTTCATTTATTTTATGTGTTTCAATTTGACTTAGCTATATTGAAACTGTAGTTATTTCATTTCTGCCCATTAAAGCTGTCCTCATTAAATCTGTCCTCCAAGTAGGGCCTAATTATTTTCATCTGTTGTGTGATTCTCACCTCCGATCCATCTTTTTTCACGTCTGGGTGTGTTTGCAAGGTTGGAAAACAGATGAGTTCCAGCTCTCATGAGTTAAAGGCTCTGGGCTTTAAATCTCACCAACTCAAAGATTAATCCATGTCACCTTAATGCATTGTGATTTATACCTGTTAATTCTTCAGGCAGGGGTGCAAACAGATATGTGAGATCAGCATCTTTCTCACCATCTCTTTATAAAAGACAGCCTCATTATCATGGTTTATGCATATAAACTGTGAAAGACAATGTGAGAACAAATAATTCGTATTTCTCATAATTTCTGAAAATACAGCGCCATTTAGATCTGAAGCATGAATGTACAGACTTGAGAGCAAGGCGATTCAAATTATTTCAGGATAAATGCGAATAATGCCAGCAGTAAGGCGAAACCTAGTAGGCAAACAAGGCTATTGTTTGATGCAAGATGAAGCTATTACTGCATTTTGTGAACTTTCACACTTTCAGCTAAAAAACATATGACTGTGGCTATCACAAGTTCCAAGCACGACACCCACTAAATGTGTGCTTCTATTTTCGGTTGCCGCCTCAGAATAAATCTTGTGCTCTCCCAGTTCATTATTAAGAAGTGTTCAGCAATGGAGTGCAGCCATGAAGTCGAACTATTTTCCACTTCTACCTGCCTTCTTTCGTTGCCATGGAAACGGCGAGGTGTAAACAAAGGAACAGATGGTAGCAGATCTTGGAGGTGCAGAGACAAGTCTGTGTTCTTTCGCCAGCTCCATTAAGTCAAGTAGTTCCGCTAAACCACGCTAATTTGATCCGTCGCTGCAGAGCTGATTCGTGTTCTGTGATTCATTAGCAAACAATAACTGCTATTGTCGGTAGTGCTGGTGGTAGCGAAATATTGCTTATTTATAGATTTAAAAACTTCGTATTCTTATATGTACATTTCTGTTACATCTGCTGACAAGTTGTGTGAACTTACAATTTGGTATCCTGAACCTACATAAAAAGAAAAAAATAAAATAAAATTAAAATAATATAATGTTCTGCTTATGCACCTTTACAGAATTCCTTATAAGTGAAATTATTAATTAAGCACAGGTGGCAGTAAATATTATAAAATATTGTATTTACAAGATTAAAGGCTGTATACTAGGTTTACAGTAAGAGTGGGGAAAGGAAATCTGGAGTTACAAACATGTCCTGAGATTTTTAGGGCTAAAACAGTGACTTCTCACAGTCTTGCTCACAGCTATTAATCCCACACATTAAATATTAAAGCTTTATTTTTGATGTTATCGACTATACTCAAACTAATTCCACAACTTCAAAACAGACTATACTTACTGCTAAATAAATGTTTAATGAGAGTTAATCATATGATTACTCAAATAATTCAACCAATTATTGAGCAACAAGCTACAACCAGCCATCTAACCCAGAACTGTTGCCAGATAAATGCTGGGAGTGAGGCATTTCCACATTCATTTATCAGGTTCATGTCATCTGATGTCATAATTAGAGAATTATGTGCGGAGTAAAACAAAAAAGGTTTTTTGCAATAATGAACATTTTGTAATAACCACAGTGCTGCTAAACCCATAAACCTGTTTGGTCAAAAGGTATTGATTTATTTTTTATAACAATACATCTGAGGGAATCAATCGCAAAAAAATCACATGGTATTGATATAGGCCATGTTCTTTTATGCCTTTGTTTCTATATAAACAAGTTATGTGAGTTTTTTTTAAAGAAGTAGAGCTATTGGTGATTTTATGTATAATTAACTTATTTAAGGATTCACCAATGCAAATTATTCGTAACAGTTTGACGTAAAGGCTTCAGTTTCTGACGTGGGAAAGTCTTCAGGAAGGAAAAGCTTTAGACTGCATGCTTACATCGGGTTTTAAGGTAATGATTAGTGGCTGTTCCACAAAATTAAATGTAATTAGCAGTGGATATAAATAATTTTAATTATTCATTAATTCATTTATTCATTCATCCTCTATTAATACCCACTTATTCTTTAACATAGGGTCAGGGTGGTCTTCTGGAGCATATCCCAGCACCCATAGGCCAAGAGGTAGGGGGTACACACTGGATAGGTCACCAGTCCATTGCAGAGACAAACAACCACACAAATTCACAATAACTCCTATGAGCTATTTAGGGACACCAATCAACCTAATGTACATGGACTATGGAAGGAAACCAGAGTACCCGGAGTAAAACCATACAAGCGCGGGAAGAACATGCAAACCCTGCAAAAAAGACTCTTTGCCCAGGAATTGAACCAAGGACCTTATTGTTGTGAGGTGACCGTGCTAACCATTACACCACCACCCCGCCCATTGTAGCTATTTTTTAGTTTACAAAATTGTTAAAAGGGAAATAAAAATGTTGGACATGCTTTTATTGGATATTATTCCATTTTATTATTTATTATAATCAATAATCTAATAATCTATTTTATTTAAATATAGAACACAATCATCATGATTAGTAGTTCTGTATGATGAATGATAAATTGCTGACTCACTGCGATGCTTACATTCACGTTTTTGTGCGGGAATGTATCTGACAGCAAAAGATCATTTTGTCTATAAATAATAATATATAATCATAAAAGCTGAGCACATTGCTGTTAATATAAAGACAGTTTCTGAGTGGAACACTCAAGCATGGGGCTGTCTGGACTTGAGGAAGGGAAAGTCCATTCTAGTATTATTTTATATGTTTTCTTTAACCTTTACCTTACCTAACACGTTTTTTTTATTAGACATTTTCATCCCATACATGATTATAGTCTTAAACAATGCAGCTTTTTTTTTAAATGGACACCATTTATAAATCTATAAACATGTCAATAATCACAGAAAACAAGTAATTAATCAATGTGAATGCATAATGGAAACATCTCCTGAGTCATCAGAGCCTTACAAAATAATCTTCTGTCTCTCTGTCATTTTTTTTTGTTGGATTGTCTGTGTTGATTTGCAGCACGAAATTGCCGTACGTCTGATGATACCATGACAAGAAGCACTGTGATTTACAACACAAATTATAGGATAATTACAGGCTGGCAAGTTTCAGTAGCTAGTTAGCCAGTTTTATGGACTGGAAGAGCTTGTTTCCTCTGCTGCCACCTGTTTGGTCTGTGTGGATTGGCTGTGGGCTACTTGAGAAAAGGAAAGCAGTCACCCAATTATAGGGTGCTGCCAGTCAAGTCTTGATGTGTAATTGATTGGTTTTTGTGAATCATCTTTAAGGTTCTAATTAATGCACTATGAGACTTACCAATTAAGAGAAATTCAGTCTGTAAAATCCAAAAAGGATTTTTCAGTTCCTTGGCTAGGCTGAGGGTTTTTTTTCCTTCCAAAGCCGTTCTTTATTTGTCAAGAAAGCATTGCATCAGATAATAACAAATCAACGTGCGTACCCAAAATAAACAGAACACTTTCTGTGTTTGGATAGCAATTATCCTGACTGTCTAAATTCCAATTCTGCTTTTTCAGAAAACACCTTCCTGTCTATATCATGTATTTTTAAAACACACATACACACACACACACACACACACACACACACACACACGAACACATGCACGCACACACACACACACACACACACACACACACACTAGTTATAACAGCTGATATGATAAAAAAAAAACTAAGTGAGAGCAGTGCATTTGAAAAAATTTTAATATTTAAGGCTCATGCCAGCAGCCAGTTGAAACTGCGTTATTACGCTTAACTGAATGCATCTGACAGTTTACAGCACTTGCTTATAAAATATCAATCATAAACCTGAATGCAAATGTTGAGCACACAAAGGAATCCGCCAAAAAAGTGTGCACTGCTTATTGTTTCGTCACCACATTATGTTGAGTGATATACATCTGCGTGTTCATGTGCACGCATGTGTGCAAATCCAGAGACATGTTTAAAAAGCTGCATCAACAAAAATACACATGACATTTTTTTCTTAGGGACATTAGCTAATAGTTAGCATATATTTATGCTGTACTGTTTATGCTGTAGGGCAGTGCAGTGGCATAGTGGTTAGAAATTCGCCTCACAGCAAGGGTTCAATTTCTGGGTTCAATTCCTGGGCAATAAGTTTACATGTTCTCCCCATGTTTGCACAGGTTTACTCTGGATTCTGCGTTTTTTCCCCACAGTTTAAAAAACATGTACATTAGGTTGATTGGTGAATCTAAATTGCCCATAGGAGTAAATTTGAGTGTGTGTGGTTGTTCATCTATGTGTGGCTCTGCGATGGACTGGCGACCTGTCCAGGGTCTACCCCTGCCTCTTGCACTATGTATGCTGGGATGGCCTCCAGCAGACCCCCATGACCCCAGGTTAAGCAGGTATAGAAAATGAATGAATGAATAAATGAATGTTTATGCTGTGAAGCTTGTAATTCATTAACTCCTGGTAGCCAGCATCACTTTGCGTCTGCTTGGCGAGTGTAAAAATACCACCGACATTACAGTATCATATCACTCTGGTGATTAATAAACACCGATGAGAAGGCTTTCTTTGCCTGCCAACGCCTCTTCTCCAGGCTCGGCTATAAAACTGACGCGCAGCCCCATCGGCAATTGCCAGACAGTGCAAATCAACACTCGACAGCAGGCTTTCTCCGACGTGATCACACATCCGCTGTTTGTGTGTTGGTGCTTTACAATTTAAAGGGACATAGTCTGGTTTTGGGACAGGCCTGAACTCAACCAATATCTCAGATACAAATAAACTATTTTTTCCCTTATTTTTATCTATAAAACTGAGATGCTTTGTTTTTATATATTTAAATTGTGTAATCTCAAAATTGTTCATAGGAACGTCCCTTGCACATGATCCAGAAAATCAGGACAGACTATGGCATTTATTTCCTTTCAATCAGTTTGAATTATTCATTAATTGTGGAACGAATTTTGCACACACAGTCGTAAATACTCTTGAAACACATCTTTGTGTCTTCATTCTAAGGACATTTATATTGGTCGAAACTATGGAGGACTAGGATATTAGCGGAGCACTAGGATATTATATTTCAGCCATTATATTACACATACTGATACATACATGTAGCATAAAAGTACTAAACGATAATTTTATAAATTATTTTTTGTATTTGCAAATCGTGTAATAAAATGATGACTAGGGTGGCAAATATTGCTTTGAAATGTAAAAATAAAATATTTTTTATATAGATACAGCTTTATAAAAGTTGTATAATGTGGCATCAGGGAATTAAACAGTAGGGGTTTAAAACATAATGTGCCACGAGTCATTATTATAGGCTATGAATGTCGGTGTACATTTTAGTTCCACAACATATACTTAGCCTATTAGCTAAAACATTTCCGCTTATAAGATATATTTGGACAAGCCACATGTTTAACAGGAAACTGCAGCATCTAAACATCCTTAAGCTCAGAAGAGGAAAAATATCTCTTATTCAATCATTTCTATTTGTAACTATTGTGTTATAAATTGGCTAACTGTCAGTTTAGTTGATGAACTTATTAAATGATTCTAAAATATAGCCATAC
>JAOTQW010000029.1:8643816-8663236 GCA_026260075.1 Sisor rabdophorus | reverse complement strand
AATCAACCTAATGCACATGTTTTTGGACTCTGGGAGGAAACCGGAGTACCCAGAGAAAACCCACGCAAGCGCGGGGAGAACCTGCAAACTCCGCACAGAAAGACCCTGTGCCCAGGATTGGAACCCAGGACCCTCTTGTTGTGAGGCAACCGTGCTAAGCACTGCGTCACCGCACCACTACCGTAGTGTAGACTGCTTTATATTAATAATAATTTATTTGTGTTAGTGCCTTAGTGGTTAGCACTGTTGAGGGGTTGATTTCTGAGCAGGGGCCTTTCTGTGTGTACTTTGCATGTTTAACCTGTGCTTGTGGGGTTTACCCCAGGTTCTCCAGTTACATAAGGTTGATTGATCATTCTAAGTTGCCCATTGGAGAACTTCCCAGGGTGTACCCCCTGCTGGCTTTTGCTCTTTAGAGAGCGGGAGTAAGCTCCAGCAGACCCCTGTGACCCCGATTATTGAATATAAGTAGGTATAAAAGATGATTGAATGAATATTGTGAGCTTCCAAGATGACACATTTAAACATTTTGTTACTTTTATAATGATTAAAGTCAGTTACTATTTGTGAGACATGACTAGTAACTAGTTACTTTTTAAGCATAGCCTAGCACCGGATGTAAGTGACACAGCTGCACCTAATGAAATAGATTATATATAGTCATATTAGCAGCACCATGGGCCCGCGAAGACTTGCACTAGGTCTGGTGATTTTATACAGTCATACCCTGAGTCAGCGTTTAACCTAATGATGACTGAACAATGCAAAAAATTACAACACATTTTATTACAATAGTAGACAAGGCGGTGGCGTAGTGGTTAGCACGGTCGCCTTACAGCAAGAAGCTCCCGGGTTCGAATCGCCGGGCACGGGGTCTTGTTGAGTATGCATGTTTTCCTTCCGCTTGCGTGGGTTTTCTCCGAGTAATCCAGTTTCCTCCCACAGTCTAAAAACATGTGCATTAGGTTTATTGGTGACTCTAAATTTCCAATAGGATTGAATGTGAGTGTATGGTTCTGTGTGTTTGGCCCTGCGATGGATTGGCGACCTGTCCAGGGTGTACCCCTTTCCTCTTGCCCTATGTGCGCTGGGATAGGCTCCAGGAGATCCACGTGACCCTGAGTTTAGAAAAAAGTGGGTATATAAGATGAATGAATGAATGAATTACAATCATGTCTATGTCCTCAATTTATATATAAAAAAGGTTCCCAGGTAGAAAATGTATGACAATGGTGGGAAAATATGACAAGAAGATAAGAGAGAGCGTTTCTTAATCTGAAGTTCAGATCTTTATAAACTGTATCCTGACCCCTTTTACATCTTGATAACAATGTGTGTATACACGAACAAAAGTACTGTTGCTTTTGAATGTTTAGCAAGCAGTGTTTGTAGTGTATATTTTTTTTGGTTCTGATGCCAAGATTGAGATGAGATTATGTCTCCGTGAAGGAATGTGTACATACCATAGCAAAATTATATGTCAGATACATTTCAATACTTTAGTTCGTATCAATAGATTAAAAGAAAATTTTACATAGGTTACAACTTTGTGCACAACTCCGGCCAAACAACAAAACCTTTTTTGACTATGACTTAAGTTATTGCAATAAACGTAAATAATAATAATAATTATAATAATACTCATTTTGCGGCATGTTGGCATAGTGGTTAGCATGGTCGCCTTAAAGCAAGAAGGTCCCGGGTTCAATTCCCGGGCAGGTTTTTTTTTTGTAAGGAGTTTGCATGTTCCCCCACACTTGCATGGGTTTACTCTGGGTTCCCCGGTTTCCTAACAACAATCCCAAAACATGTACTTTAGTTTGACTGGTAATTCTAAATTGCCCATGTGGTTGTTTGTCTATGTGTGTCTATGACTGGCAACCTGTCCAGGATGTACCTTTATCTTTCTCCCTATGTGTGCTGTGATATGCTTTAACAGACCTAAGTGACCCAGAGTTAGAATAAGCGACTATAGAAGATAAATTAATAATAATTATTATTATACACCGTTCTGATCATTGTCATTTTGGGAACATTCGAGCTTTGCAGGGAAACAAAGGTTAAGCAAGAAAAAAGGACACATTGGTGGTTCAGGTGACACTAGTCTTACAGATGCCAAATCATTCTGTCAATGAAAAACTTTTTTTTATTTCAACACTTCTCCAGTAAATTGTCCACATAGTGCTGATGTGAAGGTAAATAATGCGAGTTTGAACGTGGTTTTACTAATCGCCATACCACCTGAGGCGTTTGCAGAACAACTGAATTTACATTGATCTTTCAGTAAATTGGATCCCCCCTGGCACATGATTGCATCATATTTCCCAGAACTTAATTGCGGCATTTCTCTGTCAGTCATCCGCTGCTGTAATTTAGTGATTTAAGATCTTAAATTTCATTCAGTCTAGTCATTTCCGAAACTGACACACAGAAATGCCGTGTGTTCATGAAATATTTGACAATATGACAATCCCTGGCTGTCATATCAAAGACTATAACTTTTTTAAATTTATTGAAACGATTAACGGCTAAAAATCTAAAGTACTCTTTGAAATTGTGACATCGGGTTAATTTTCAAAATACATCATACCAACTTAACAGGCTTTTTTATACATAGGCGCAAATTTTTCATTAATGTACTGTGGTAAATACTGCCATATCAAGCACAAAGGCACAGCCTTAACAGCAAATCATCAATACCACACGACGATATCACTTTATTGAAAGATTCATAGATTGTGACATGCCAGACATTCGCTTAAAAAAAAAAAGAGCTAAATTAACAGAAAAATGTGCTACATTAACCAACGTAAAATACACCTTGAGAACTGCATCTGGTTTAATTGCATTCATAAAATTTTTTTATTATTAATGTAATGAGCAGTTTTATTATTAGTTCACGGTTCAACATTAATGTGAATGCCAGTCAATCTTTTTTATCCATTTTGTTCTATCTGTTACAGAAGTAAGTAAACCCCTTACATTTCTTGTAAATATTTATATTTTTAGGTGAAACACACAAACGAAATGAAACAGTGCTACTATCTAAAGCAGTAGTAAATGTACAGCAACTTAACAGATTGCCCCGGAATCCTCCATGATAACATCGCAGAGCTAGTGGATGTTGAAGACCTTGCTCTCCTCCATTTCTCCACTTCTCGTTTGCAGGGTTTAGCTTCTTTAACAAAGCAGTGGTCATATTTGAGATGTGTTTGGGGGTTGTTAACATTTTTAAATGCTGCCCTGCAGCTCAGTCTCCGAAGGGAGCTTTGCTCTGCCACAGTATTTGTTGGCATTCATGATTTCTCTCAATAAAATGTAGCTCCCAAGTGCAAGCAGCACTCATAAAGCCCTAGATCATGAGACTCCCACTACCATGCTTGAACATAGGCAAGACACTCTCAACTTTTTACTTCCCACTGTTTTTTTGCCACACGCTTAGGTTGACTGGTAATTCTAATTGCCCAAAGAAGTAAGTGTAAGAGTGTGTTGTTGTTTGTCTGTGGCCCCGCGATGGACTGGTGACCTGTCCATGATGTACCCATGCCTCTTGCCCTATGTGCGCTGGGATAGGCTCAAGCAGACCCCTGTTCTAGGGAATAAATGAGTACCAAAGATGAATGAATGAATGATTGAAAAAACATTCCAAAGCAGGCATGTTACAGGCCTCCTTGAACAGACATATAAACTGGTTCTGGTATGAAACAACCTGTCAGCCTAGACACAATAAAAGTACTGATGACGCATTAGACAAATGTTGCAACACCAGAAGCTTAACCACCTGTTTTTTACCAGACTTGAAGCTCATTAAACACTTGTTCAATCACTGGATTTGAAGTCATTATCTAGGCTAAATGTCAAGGATGATAAGAAGATTTCCACCTGTATTATACATGTGACTAACAGAACATTAAGGTCATATTAAACCCAGTTTTGGACATCTAAACACAATAGTATTAATCTATTTGCTAGCTATGTAATTTTTAAGGGCTGTTTGTTACAAAGCGAAAGTGTTAATGACTGCTGTAAGTTATTTCACTATTATAACTTTTCATTTTATAATTGGACAAAATTGTCCCTTACCATATCATCATACTTTTTAAATACTCTTTCAACCGGACTTTTATTATCTTCTCTTTTGTACATTTATAACCACATTTTATTTATATAAATATTATACATATATACTTTTTATTTTAAGGCTGTACATTTTTACAGATTTCACACTTTTTACGTACTTTATAAAATATTTAACAGTTTTTGATACCTTTTGGTACATACGTGTTTATTGGGAGTGGTACAGTGGCATAGTGGTTAGCACGGTCACCTAAATTTCCAGGCAAGGGGTCTTTCTGTGTGGAGTTTTTATGTTCTCCCCACACTTGCGTGGGTTTACTCTGGATACTCTGGTTTCCTCCCACAGTCCTAAAACATGTACATTAGGTTGATGGACTGGTGACCTGTGTTGCCCTATCTGTACTGGGATAGGCCCACATGACCCAGAGTTTGGGAAAAAGCGGATATAGAAGATAAATTATGAATTAATGAATGTGTTCATTGTAGCCTCTTGTAGTCTATTATTTATAGAGTTGTATTTGCCCTATATGATCTTTTGTCATTGAATGTCATCTGTGTTGAGTTTTAAAGTGCTATGCAAGATAAAGTGATTTTCTGCTTATAACAGATGTACATTATTTGAGTAAATGCACATTTTGTGTCAGCTCAAACCTGTCTATCTACCTATCAAAGCTCACATCAAACAAGTTGTCTTTTCTTTAGAAGTTTTTTTAACCATACTGTGTAAACTTCAGATTGTGCCTGTTGAAGTAAAGATAAAATACTTGACAGCCATACCGACAGTTACTTGATGTACTATATAAACACTAACTCAAACTTGGTTCTGAAGCATCTGTGTCTTGCACAGTTTAACTTTAACTTTCCTCAAAACACCTACCTGTAAGCTTCTAGTGAACCTAGCATCACAATGATTAGTTGGTTTAGGTGTGTTTGATTAGGGTTGAAGGTAAACTCTGTAGGACACAAGCCCTCCAGGACCGAGTTTGGACACCGCTGTCTTGATGTATCGTATTATTTTAAATCTTCACCCAACGTGTTTAGCTGCATGACTAAGCAGAGTTGTTCCTAAGAATGTGGGCTGGTGCATGTATACAGTATATAGAAGACCTAATCAGCAGCATTAGCACTTATATTACTTTCGTTCTTTTGTTAAGGTAAATGATTGGTGTACAGGTTTAAAAGTAGGAAAACTTCATTGAAACTCTGGCTGGTCCAGAGGAGACCTGTGGAATTTAGAATGATAAACTACCTTTTAAGACCCATTAAAAAAAGATTTAGTACCATACCATGTAATTCCTGACAGCTGGAGGCATCGCTGCTGGGTTCTTGCCTTAATAAAATACGAGTAACTGTGTAATGAGGGTCACTTCATATCTTTCCTACAGAACATGTGCAACAGTTTGCAATAGAACAGATTAACAGTTGAAAAAAATACTTATTTAATTATCTAGTCAGCTCTGACAGTTGAACTCAAACACAGATTTTAAGGAATAAATAAATAAATAAAACAAATTGCCACTTTCAGGGTGGCATGGTGGCTAAATGGTTAGCGGGTTTGATTCTCATGCAAGGTGTTTTTCTGTATGTAGTTTGCATGTTCTCCCCACGCTTGTGTGGGTTTGCTCTGTGTACTCCGGTTTCCTCCCACTGCACAAAAACATGTACCTTAGGTTGATTGGTGACTCTAAACACATAGGTGTGTGTAGTTGTTTGTCTATGTGTAGCTTTGTGAAAGACTGGTAACCTTTCCAGGGTGCCTTTTGCCTGATGTGTGCTACAAAACCTGATTTAGGGAATAAGTGGGTTAGAAGATGAATGAATAAATAAATGAATGAAGTTTCCAATTGTCATTGTGGAGATGGACAGAAAGCTGTGCTGTGGAGTGCAGGATTTCAGTTACCTGCTGGTCCAGGTTAAAAGCCAGCTTATTTGACACCTAATGTGTTGACAGGTGTCAAGGCAGGGTGCCTCTCCTTTTGTCTAGAGCAGTGAAGCTGGAGGGAGGAGGGAAGCTGCCCAGCCCCTGGGGGTCTTCCTGTGGTGGCGTATGTTTCCAGTGTAGTCCCTCAAGGTGAGGAACCCTTAAATAGACGCTTTAACCAACCCAAACGACTCCCTGGTGTGCACAATTAGGTGTCTTAAACACCTTTGTGCACCTCTGTGTTTGTTTTCCTCCTTTGATATTGAAGCATTATTTGTTTTTGGTCATGATTCCAATTTAATGTTTGTGCTTTTTTGCATTGTGTCAATAGAATTAACAAAAAAAGTATGTTTTCACATAATAAAAAACAATTTTGAACAACTTTTAGTTAATAGGCAAAAAAAATATTTTTACATTTTATGCACATAGGTGATTAACTCCAAATCATATTATACTCAAATTTCAAGTTCTTATTAATATATTAATATATTTGTCTTTATTAAATTTATTAAACAAATGCTTGACTTTATCAAAAAAACCTTAAAAAAGGCTTAGCTTTAAAAGGAAGAGAAAGCACAGTCTGATGGATCTTGGAAGAAAGCTTTTGCTAACGATTCTTTCATGGGACCTGTGTGGGGGGCGCAATCTTTCTTGATGGCTAAATACTAATTTGTTTTATTTAATAATATAATAATGGAGTTGTGTTAACTCATTAAACGTCTTTTCTCTCAAGGCCACTCCATGCCCAGTACACGTGTGCCAAATTTAAACAGTAATATTCAGGACAAAAAAACAATGTACAAATACACATACAGTACATACGAATGACAATGCCGAGTTTTAGAAACTTGTGTGTGCAATTGGTTCCTTTTTGCATTTAGAAAAAATCCTTACTTGTCTACTGGAAGCCTGTTTGTTTTTGTCATTCCTGGTCACTTCAAGCGTTCCATCCTGGTGTGCTTGGTGTTGGACTTTGAATAGAACTTAGACTAAAGATCCCAGGTGGCAGTTTTATAAGTCACACAGAGTTCCTGATCCATGTAATTAGTTTGCCTGTGGAGGATTTCAACAGAGTAGGCACAGACTCACACTCACTCTGAAGGGGATTTTTTTTTCTCAGTGCCCTCGTACCCCGAAGGCTAAAACAGCAGAGGTTTCAAATATTACATAAATACAAGTTATTCAGTGAATACAAAGAAATGTTATCGCCTTACACTAATAAACTATGTACAAATCAACCAAAATCGATTACAAAATGAATTCATCTTTTGTTACAGCTCGCTTAAAGCGATCTGGAAGACGTTACTTATAAGAATTTATGTCGTGGAACAAATTGCCGCTGGCATTACACCATTAACTTATGTCTATCCTCCACATGTTTTCACCTGTACTAAAACTATGCAGAAAATGTCATGGCTCACCGTATCCCCCAGGCAACCGGAGGCATATCAGGCATATGGAAGAGTGTGAGGAGAGCTTACAGCACCTTCATCGAACATAGTGAAATGACTCACTCACTACCCAATGTGCCATGCCATTCCATCATAGCCATATTTATGGCATCATTGACAATTTTCCTTCTGCTGACAAACAAATAACAGACATGCTGACACAATGCTAGACAAAAATTTCCTGCTGAAATGTATTTCTTTCATTTTCAAGTTCGTTTTTGTAGCAGTTTTTTCCCAGCCTACGCCCCGAAATCGAGTCACCAGATTTCCTTCATCAAAGTTGCGGCATGTGCTCATTTCTTGATTTATTAATAATTGTAGTTGAGCGCTGATATTTCTTTTCCTGACTAATTTAACCATGTTCTTTCATAGAGTTTTAGATTGCTAAATCCAACCACAGGAACCAGTCCAACGGGTAGCATATGTTCAACTGTAACACAGAGACCTCTTGTGGTTTCTTATGGCAGTTCCTGAAAATGGCATATGATCCTTGGGTCTATAACTACAGTACAGAGATATGATATGGCTGTAGCAGTTTTCAAGCATATAGTTTTTCACTATTCACACAATATTAGCAATTAGTGAAGAAGCATCCAGCTGGCTTGTATATGGACAGGATTTGTGTGAGGCACGCCATCTGTAAGCCTATAGTGCTGCTGAGATATAGTTTAGGCCTGCATTTTTTCTCTGATGACAAGGTACTCAAAAAGTAAAGAACTAGTAAATAAGGACCAGACCGTATTAGTTTAAATCCCACTATTGCACCAAGATGACCATTTAGAAGTAGCTAATATGGGTTGTTCCCTGAAAATAATTTCAAAGCTGCCATATGTTAGCAGAATTTTGTTAAACAATCATAAAATAAATATGTGGGACCATGCTGTCTAAGAAAATTAGATCAGACTCTAACAGGGAGCTCAACATGGCGGGTAAATAAGGGGTTTGGGGGTGGGGGTAGTTAACCACACCTTTTAATCAAAGCTGTTTTCCCCAGGGTGCAATTTTCACCTTTTTGTTCTAAGCCTAAGTGGCATGGCACTTCTCGTAAGTCCCAAATAGCACATGGCAATAGGTTGAGTTTCTGAATAGATTCATTAAAAAAAATCGCCTTGACAATGAAAAGGAATTTTAAAATAAATAAGAAGCGCGTTTCACACATAACCCATGCGGAATAGGAACAGATGTAATGGTAACACGTTATTTCTCCAGCGCCTTTAATGAACATACTTCTTATTACAGAGCGATGCAGATAGAAGACTGCAGCGTTCACACGGATAATAATGCACCGAGGGACTGGGAGAAATTCAGGTGTGTTACAGAAAAGCCCGCTCCATCCCGCCAAAAAAAAAAGAATCGTCCTCCATTTCCCTCCAAACAAACACTCTACCATCATTAGCAGATGTTATGACAAGCATTTGTGTCCTATTAGAGCCGAATTCACCAGACATATGATTTATTTATTAGAAAAGTACATCTTAGTCATTTATTATTTTGCTATTGTGTATTTTTTTTGGTTTAATGTTCCCTTAGAGGAATAATAAACTCGTAATCCAAAATCATGTTGTTTTGTAAATATAGGACTATTTAGCATTGGCACTAAAGAACATCCAACCACATAAACCGTCCAATAGTCAAACACAAAGCACAGCATTCAGTATTTGTTGGGTTGTATTGTATGTAAAAAAAACAAAACAAAACAATATTTTTAATCGGTTGGTTGTTTAACTGTAAGGGCTACACAAAACTGCTGAATCGTCTTATCCTGGTTGGATAAACAAATGTCCATGTATACAAAATAATAGGTAGGCCTATACACAAATTAATTGACGAACAAACAAGATGAGCAGATCGTTTGGACATCGTTAACATCTCCACTTAAACAATTACAGAAGACAATTTTAGCAACATTTTTAATAATTCTTTTTTCTATAGGATAATATGAGACAAACCCATCACATTTGTAATCGTATGGTTATAACACAAATTTATATAACACAAAATTATAAGCATATTAACCGGTGTGAAAGCAGCCAGTGTGTGTGTGTGATTTTTATTAGTGATCTCTTATGAAACTATAATATCAGTCGTTTTGGCAGTTCGTTAAATCTATAAATAAATAGTAGAGTAGTAAATGTTAAATAAATGTTTTGTTATAATATGTTCACTAGCTGATCACAAACGAGATCTAAAACTATTCTTACTATATATTCAACTATAATTATAAATAGTTTAAAGTTTATGCTTGAGGTTTACAAAATTTTTCTAAATAACAAAATTATTAAATGTAGCAATTTACGACAAATACTATAATAGTTTATTATAAAACTATTCTAATGCAGTATACGATCTATTTTTAAAATTGTGTTAAAAAAACCCCCTGAAAACAGCCTGGTAACTTTTTTCAAGAAGCCGAGGTACTTAATTCATCCACCTTTTTTTGTTGGAAAACTATTGGCATGAAATGTTAAGTGCAGATGGGTCAGCGCCTCTATTTGCAGGAAAGGGGCTGTAACAGGACGCTGTGTTGACTACAAGGCTGCGAGCGTGTTGTGCCGCTTTCGTATCCCTTTCAAGTGCTTCCTCTCGGGCCACAAAGATCCTCCCAGGTGGCTGCTAAATGCTCTGGGAACCGTGTGACATCACTGCAGGGGACTGACCTGCACTTATCCCAGTGCCTGGCCAGGTATTGTCCCAACATGTCAAACTGCCACAGAGCAAGCGATCCTCTTACATCCGCTCAGCTTTTGCACAAGAGCGCAGATTGCGAGATGAGAGAATGCTCAAGAAGGCAAAAAAAGCTAAGGAGGAAAAGAAGGCACAATAGGACACACTATCAATCGGGACGTCGATTACGTGTTTCTGCTGCTCTTATTTGTCAGGAACAGAAGTCCACTAATCTTTCTACATGAGCCACAGTGAAAGTGCGCGTCTGGGTAACTTGACTCAGCGCTAAAAGGGTCACTTGTTAACCATCAACAAGAGCTTATGGCACCTCGAGGGTGACAGACTATGTAGCCAAAATAATGCCCCTTTCCTCCCCTGGGATTTCTTTTTTGAAATAAAGTCCCTTTTTACCAAAGATTTACTTTGATTTAAAATATTTAAAATATTACCAAATGCGTAAAAACGTGTTTTGCTTTTCGTCAGTGTAAATTATAGCATAAATCTTGCCATTATCATAAAGCACAAATGGTAATGGTAAAATGACCATATATGTAATTATTTCAGAAGGTCTACAAGTAAAAATAAAAAATGTTCTGCCCCCTACTGACCACAAGAGATTATAGCGGACGTTTGGATCCTTTATATTCATTTATTCGTCTTCTATACCCGCTTATTTCCGAACTTTTCGGGGTCGGGGGGTCTGCTGTAGCCAATGCCAGCGCACATTGGGCGAGAGGCAGGAATACACCCTGGACCGGTACACACCAGTCCATCGCTGGGCCACACACACAACCACACGCACTCACATTCACTCCTATGGCCAATTTGGAATCACCAATCAACCTAATGCACATGTATTTGGACTGTGGGAGGAAACAGGAGTACCTGGAGGAAACCCAGTGCAGGGGGTACATGCCAACTCCGTACAGAAAGACCCCAAATCTGGGAAATGAATCCAAGACCTTTTTGTAGGGAAGAGACCGTCCTAAACACTACGCCAGTGCGCTGCTGGCTCCTTTATAAATATTCTCTAATGTGATCTACACAAATTCTTTCCCCCTTTTCATAAACTTTGAGAGCAAAAAAAAACTTTACTTCAAAGTCATCCAAAAACCATCCCATACAGCCCTTTTCTCCTTCAATTGAGTATTTCTATGTGAAATTCTAGCACATGCCACTTGTTCTGAGGCAAATGCAACAGAATATGAAAGAAATTGAGAGTGGACCACATGTACGCTTCCCCTTGAGCAACAGCTGAATACAAATTTACATCTGTGGTCCTTTAGCTTCCACCTAACACTGCTTTTTAGCTAATGGGCAAGTTAAACCAACAGTCCTAAAACTCAGTCACCTACTTAATTACTCAGATTTCAATTTAACAAAATGTCATGTTAACGCAGTACAAGTCAATAACTCCAAGTCAAATCATGCAACCAAAACAGGTGTTAAAAAATCTCTTATACAAATATACATATAGTACATGAATACTGTAAAAGTGCCAGTGCATCCGAAAAAATAATCCCATTTAAACACACAAGTGCTTTGGTTGTAAGGCAAAAATGTGGGCGGATAAAAAGCAGGTGAAAATTACATACACATAAAAAGGAAAAAACCACAAAGCATAACTTGTCCTATATATCAAAACACACTAAAATATCAATAACAATGTGGTACGCAATTTACAGTAACATTTCAAAAGCTTGAGTTCTCTGCGCAAGAACCCACAGCCATGGAAAACGGGATTCTACTACAATACCATAACCAACTAATCAGTACAAAATACTTCTTGAGTTGGATCAGGTGTGTGGGGAAAACAGATTATTATAGAATTCTCATTCCTTACCCAGATGCACAACAGAGTCATATGCCTACACAGTATAAATATTAAGAGAGCCACTGTATTTCCTCAAATGAAATGTATTACTGGTAATAAGATTAAAATAATTATAAAAGCCAAACTAAAATTTAGAAACATCTGACAGATTGATTTCCTAAAAGCGACGATGGTTGAGTAAAAACTCACTTGTTTCAGCATTAAAAGGGCAATTTTCTTTCCTTTATTTGGAAAGAGAACAGCAGCATGCTAAAACTAAAAAGGCACAATTGGCCAATTCTGAAGTTTAAATAGACATGGCTGTGGTACGTGGTTTCCAGTGTGTAAGAGGGTGATGCTGGGCCCAGGTCAGCTTTGGGAAACTTCAGCAGGCACTACAGCATTCATGTGGAAAGAAGAGCAGGAGTCCCGTCTGTGGAGGAGTTTAAAAAGTAGCTCTTCTTTTTCCTGACTAAGTTTCTGGCTCTGCAATGTTTGCTTCTCTAGCGCCTCCTGCAGCTCATTTTGCTCCTTGGACAGTTGGCTAAGCAGGAAAATTATTAGTAGACATAAGTGAATATGTGCCAATATCTTTGAAAAGTTATTTTTGTAGCATTTTTATACACACAAATCCAAGTCTCATCAGTTTTCAATTAAAATAACTTAAAAGGTTTAAGCATATTTTTTTAAAACAGAAAATAATATATCTTGTTAGAATGTTTTGCATAATATGGCTAAAACATATTTAAAGCAGCTCAAAATTGCTTACTGTATTAGTGTTTGATAATTGTCTATCCGCACTCCAAGATCCTCATTCTGCTGTAAAACCTGCAGGACCTGATCTTCCAAAGCCAGATTCTTTTCAACCTAAGAAAACAGCATAATGATCTAAAGCTATTTGCTGATCTAACATCTTGGATACAAAGAAATAGATTTGAAACCAATGATTATGATTAACTAGCTGATTATTGTTTTTATACCCTTCCGCAAACAGGCCAGGCATCACTTTGAACTTCATCTAATAGTATGTGTATAGGTGCAAATGTACATGGTGCCTTGCTAAGGACTGGAAGGTTTACTTGTGTATTGCACACAGTTTCCCAGGATACTAATCTCTGCAACCTAGAAGAGGATCAAACAGCTAATAAAAAAAAAATCTAGAGTAGGACTGCACACAACCTTAACTAAAAATGCAATCCTGTTATGATGAAACAACTAACAATTGTCTGTTCTTTCTAAATTCTGCATGGTATTTTCTGATGTAGAAACCGTACAAGAATCGTTGGTCACAAATGGTCCTGTAAATAGAACAGCTAATCCACTTATCAAATTTATATTGGTGCCAGTTTGTTGATTTCTTTGTATTCGACAAGCCAGAATTTAGGGATGATGTCCAAGGGCCACTGGCTACAATTGGCATCCATGTTGTTTGCATCCAATCAAACAAAGAATACCAAAAAAGTAGCAGTAGATTATTTAAAACAACACTAAATAAACTGTTAAATAATAACACATACATATGTTTGTGAAAATATATACACCTAATGCAATATTTTTCATGCTAGTGTATCAATATTAGGACCTCTGATGTCAATACAAAATTCAAATTGTTTTAAAACACGTTTAAGTTATTTCAACTTAAACATGTTTTAAAACATAATTTGAATTTTGTATTGACATCAGAGGTCCTAATTTTTTTTTATTTATTTTGTGTATTTGTTGCAGACACATATGGCCTTGTTTGAGGAAAAGCATGACGATAAAACCTAAAGTTTCTCTGACGTTTTGTTGTAAATTTGGCCATTAATTTTAAATGAAGTATTACAATATGTAGGGTATCATAACCCATGCATTGCGATATGTATTGTAGTGTAAAGCCTTGACTAATATAATAATAGATTTTCAATGTAATAATTAGAATAGTAACACTTAAAAAAAAAAAAAAAAAAAGTAATAATATGACCTAAACAATAACCGTTATGTACTACTGTTTTGAAACAGCATTCTGGTAAAGCTAGAACTTTAAATCCAGCCCAAGTGTGCAAGAGGAAGAAGGTCATCTGTTTTCATTCTGACCAAAAATGGTGAGTGGGCGTTTATACCAAGGCCTCCATCTGCCGCAGCTTGCTTCCCTGCTCCTGTAAGCGCTCGCTTTTCATCTCTATGACAATCAGCAGACTCTCCTGTTCCTGCTCCCAGAATTTACCAGGGCTGCCATGAGTCTAACAAAGACGGACAGAATACAAAGCACATGTTACATTTTTTTAACTTGAAGAAGTTGAATATTTTTTACTTGCATTTCAACTATTGTCATTAAATGTACCTGTATGTTTCTTTGAAGGTCTCTTTTCAGCGTGGACTCCTTAACTCTCTGCTTTAAATCTTTAAACAGCTTTAGGTCTGCTGTCAGTTCCTCAATCTGCTCCTATTCAGAGTTCACAAAGAGTTCAGACCACAAATACTCCATGTCACAATGGTATGCGTAACATATGACATACTAAAACATGGGTAATAAAACGCTTTCTATAAACAATCTATAACAAGTAAACCGGCAGCTAGGACTATAGCATTTTATTTAATTTAAGAACCTTTAGAGCACTTTCAACCGCTGTGAATGCTTCCTGCAGTGCATTCCTCTCTTCTGTGTGAACGTTTTTTAGCTCTGTGGGGAGAGGGGTACCCTTAGTTTATATGGCTACATAAATAGCAAACTGCATGCTTGCTGACTATTCACGCATACAATACCTTCCAACTCTATCTTGTGCTGTTCCATAGAACTTTTCACCTGGTTCTCATAAACAGCATTTAGCTCTGCAGCTGTCTCAGTCTTCACCTGTTGGTACAGTTATGTATAAACCACATGATTAGAAAATACACCGGGTCATTAACTGTAGATTAAAAAAATATATACATGTAATATTAAAACATATAATTGCAATTGTGTAATAAAAAACAACACACAAAAACAAGAAAGCTGTTAGATATTTTAAAAAACTAAACATCAGACAAAAGGAGAGAAAAGTTTGCAAATTAAATTTATCAGATTCTATGGGTAGAAAAAGACGACAGCCTCATGATTTGCAGAAGTTCACGTAAATGTGATTAGAAAAGTTGAGCAGTTATTCAGTTGCAACTGAGACTTTTGGATTCAGTAGATGTAGAAGAATTGGCTGGTTACGTTATTAATCATGGCAATGTTTCTGCATTTCTACTGACTGCAACCTTACAAGTTTTGAGGCAAAACAGCATATGATGTCATGAGTCATTTAGCACCTGCTTTCTTTTTACACATTTCTATATTTCAACAGAAAAAAACATTATACTAGACTTGTTGTGCGTGTATATAAATGTATTTTTTTGTACTTCTTTGTCTATCTGTCTGTCTGTCTGTGTGTACGAATAAAAAACATTTTTTTGGAAACCTTTCATTCCGCTTATTCCCGAACTCTGGGTCACGGGAGTCACACACAACCACACCCACACATTCTCCTATGGGCAATTTAAAGTCACCAATCAACCTAATGCACATGTTTTGGGACTGTGGGACGAAACCCAGAGAAAACACACGCAAGGACGGGGAGAACATGCAAACTCTGCACAGAAAGACCACAAGCCCAGGACCTTCTTATGGTAAGGTGACCCTGCTAACCAATACGCCACCGCGCCACCCACTATTTGTAAATGTTATATTAGCATTTTTTACATTATAATAAAAAAAAAAAGTTATTGGGAATTGTCTGTATAATGCAACAAAAACAGCACCACAATATTAAGAAAAGCAATTCCTGGATGACAAAGTTTTACCATCTCTGTTAGCGTGCTCACTAGCACGCAGAGTTCGCCGTCCTGATGGTCCTTCAAAAGTTGGTTTCGCTCCTTATTTCCTGTAGCCGCAATAACCTTGTCCAAGACTTTAAGCTGCCACTCATATTTCTCCGAAAGTGTCTCTGGACCAAAGCCCTTCTCTTCAGACGTGCATTGTCCTGTGAGCAACAACAGTGTAGTGAGCAACAGCATACTTAATCTGCACCACCAAAAAAAACCAACAAAAAACTATTCTCTACTAATACTAATATTGAAGCATTGTGGCATAGAACTGCAGATGTATATCTCCTTTACTATACAATAATGTACAAGATTAAGTATACTTTAATCTTTCAAAATAAAGTATGCCAATAAAACACCACTACGGCTGTTGCATGTACAGGATATGTAGCTTATTATTATTTTAATGCATCACATTGTGAGGCCCTTTTCAAAACATTGCCCTATGCAACAGTTTGTTATTTAGTCGAATGAAAACATTAAGAAGACAAGCAGTGCCATTCTTTCAATGATGACACCAGAAGAACTGGTGTTGTTATACGGCACAACCCTATTTTTCAGGTTTGTTATTGACTAAAGTTTTTCTTGCATAACTGAGTCACAGCTTCATTCGCTTCCGTTTTCAGTCACGTGTCACATATGTTGCAAAGATCACCAGCAAGCCTTATTTCAGCTGAGGCCTTTTAAAGAATAAGTTGGAAGGTTATGGTCAGTATTGCTTTTTTTCCTGTAGTATTTCTTAGGAATTAAAATTTAAATAAAATTACAATAATTCAAATTAAATCAACTATGCTTAATGTTCTCAGACACTGATAAGGTGTTCGACTGAAACCATAAAGACCGCTCACCACTTCCAACATGTGCGGTGTTGATCTCCTTCAAAGGGGTTTCGTTCTTTCTGTGTTTCTTCTTAGAGAGGAGAGAAAGAAAAGATTGAATTCACTGACAGCTTACTTACAGTGCAAGGAGCATTAAATCAACATTTAATAAATACACATTTTTTTAGTATCACCAGCTGCACAAGCTCAGGAGACAAGAATACCCATAAATCCTAAAAAGCATACTAACAGAAATTAAATGGTTTATTTCTAAATTGAGACATTAACACTGATCATACAATACCTACAGTTCCTTTCTGTATGAACTTTTAGCTGATTTAATTTCTTAAACTTAAAAAGGTACAGCATGTGCACTTCCAATGTCCAAATCTGTAGAAAATCTACTTCGCTTTTACTGGCAAAAAAAATAAATTAATGAAAATATAATGGTTAAAAAAACAAAGTAAAACAGAATATTTGCATGAATTCAAGAAAGCAGATAAATAACCCACTTCTTTTTGGTTAACTAACCAAACTCACAGCTTGGTGTAGTGACTTCCATTGGAATATAAAAGCATCTGCCTATTTCAGTCATCTTCTTATAAAAACTTCACACGATGAGAGGTAGACAGATATTGGATTTTACTGCAATCAATAACTGGATCCAAAGACCAATTATTTAAACATTCATTCATTCATCTTCTATACCCACTTATTCCCGAACCCGGGTCACGGGGTCTGCTGGAGCCTAACCCAGCGCACATAGGGCGAAAGCAGGGGTACAACCTGGACAGATCTCCAGTCTATCGCAGGGCCACACACACATGCATGATTACTTAAACAATGTTTTTAAAATGGACACTGGATTAAATATAAAAATTAATGTAAAATAATAACATTTCATTTATAGAAAGCAAACAAAATAAAATTTATGAAAATTGAAAACTTGATTTTTTAAAATGACAGTTTTCACTTATTCATCTTCTTTACCCACTTATTCCCTGATTCGGGGAGCCTATCCCAGCACACATAGGGCGAGAGTCAGGGGGTACACCCTGAACAGGTCGCCAGTCCATCGCAAAGCAACATACAGACAACCACACACTCTCACTTACTCCTGTGGGCAATTTAGAATCAGCAATCAACCTAATGCACATGTTTTTGAACTGTGAAAGAAAGCCGGAGGTTCCCCTTTCTCTTGGAAGCATGTGCTGTCCAAGTATTTCACAATATTACAAATGCACAATCTGCAAGAATGCAACAAGCTTCAGATTTCAGCAAACATACAACTAAGGCTAATTTTGAAGGCTTAAAACCGCTGATTTACAAGCATATAATAATATTACTAAATAACGCTTATTTCTCTGGATTTCCAACAACATCTTAACATGGCAAATTCTTCTTCTGGACAACAATTGAACAATTTGAAAAGATAAATTTCCCCATTGTGCTTGCATTTTGTCAGTGCTTTTACATTTTTAGGAGTCAGTCTCTGCAACTATGCAAAAAGGAGGCGTGGGGGTGGGTGGGTGGTGGCTAGTGACCTCATTCTCAACGGCCCACTAAAATCAATTTTCTGCTATGCGGCTATAAAATTCAACAACCCTGACAAATAATCTGCTTAGCCTAGGGAGGCTGGGCGGTTAACAATTGCATAGTTGACAAATTAACTCCACCTCAGTGCCGAGCCTAAAAAGCCAGCTGTTTTGAAACTCAAATTCCAAACAAATGCATCTCCTTTCGGTTCCCCTTTCCAAACCATGTTCTATCACATGCAAGCGTGATGCCCATGTGCAAGGGTACAGGCTGAAATCCTTTTTTCTTTTGCAAATCTCTGCTTGTTAGATCTGTGGTCTGACTCATTTTTCAGCCACGTATACAGGGTGATGAAGGCTTTTGATGCCATTGTGGATATATAGTCATTTAATCGAAAGAGAATTAACAAGGTCTGGTACTAATGTCAACAAAGTCATCCAAAGCCTCAGTTCTAGTGGAGTTAAGAACAGGGCTCTGTGCAGTCCTTCTAAAGAAATTTTGAGAAATAATTTTTAAAGGCACCAACATTGTGCAAAGGGGTGCCGACATGCTGGAACAAGTTTTGGCTCTTGGAAAATTATAATCCTTTGGTATACAGGCACATTTTTTATAATTTGGTGCATCCAACTGTTTGCGAAGTATGAATATAATGGGCATGCTGGTCTGGTGCCCACAACGTTTTAGGCCATTTAGAGCATTTAGTTATCCATTCTGAGAAATTACCAGATAATGCTTCTAATTTCCCAGTAACAAGAAGGCAAGCCACAGGCAATGCAATTTTAACAGCAAAAAATAAAAGTTGTAGCAGGCTAAATGTTCTAATTTAACTCAATGCTTGATTATTAATTGTCCCATCAATAAAACTGACAGCCAAAGAAATGCTCATATTTTGCACACTTTGTGACTATGATTTAATAATACATGATTCTTATTAGGGCTGCACACTGACATCGCAATCTTCAATAGTCACATTTCAGGATGTGCAAGTGATGATTATGGTAAAATGCACCACAATTTAGAGCACTTGATTTGTAAATTACCTGTAAATTAGAATAATAAAGTGAGTTTTTAAATCTGCATGTTGTTTTGTGTTCTGTTACTGTATATTCTGAATATTTTGTAAATATTTTAAGCAAGTTTAAAGCATTCAGGAACAAGAAAATCACTTTGAAAACTCTGCACTGTGATTTTACATGTAATCATCTTTGTTCTCTTGTCTTCTTCTTCTTCTCATTTCCCCTGCTCCCATTTAGGGGTCGCCACTTGTCTCCACCTAGCCCTATTCTCTATATCCTTCTCACTCACACCCACTAAC
>JAOTQW010000029.1:8624148-8634559 GCA_026260075.1 Sisor rabdophorus | reverse complement strand
AAATAATAATAAGTGTAATAATAATAACAACATGAAACCCCCAAATTTTTCTTAACTTTTTAGGTTTGAAGGTCCATGACGAACCACTAAGAATGGCCTTGAAAGTGAGGGCTGAATTGCTCAGCCTTCTAACAATACTGCACATATCAAGATGTCAGGGAAGCCTTGAAAAAGACAACTCCCCTCTGAGGTTCACCCATCACTTATATAATGGTACTATTAATGAGAACTCTGCTCCCCGGACTTATGTGGAGAGCCCAGTACGAATGGGCATCATAGTTACTGATCCTTCATGGAACATAAAGTACAAAATTGTATCTGGTGATGACGATGGTTTTTTCAAAGCAGATGAGTTAACCATCGGGGATTTTAGCTTTCTAAGGATAGCAACCGCCAGTGGCAACTCTCTGTCTCCTGTACTGCTTAACCGAGAGGTCAGAGATGCCTACACACTAACTGTTGAAGCTAATGAGAGCACCTATGCGTACCAGTCCAGAACAAAGGTACTGATCCAAGTACTCGATACAAATGACCTGAAACCGCTTTTCTACCCTGCTTCTTACAATGTGGTAATCAGAGAGGACACTTCCGTAAAGTCAAGCGTAGTGAGAGTAAGCGCAACAGATGCTGATATCGGAAGCAATGCTGAATTTTATTACTCCTTCACCACTAGATCACATCCATTTGCTGTAGATCCTTTTACAGGCATCATCACACTTGTTAACAGGCTCAATACCACTCTAAGTACCAAATATGAGCTTACAATTTTGGCTGAGGATAGGACAAAGAAAATCTCTGGCATCCAGAAGTTTGGAAATGTTGCAACAGTGGTCGTAAACGTTGAAAAGGTCACTAACCATTTTACTCTACTTTCTCCTCTGACAGTAGGGATTCCTCAAATTGATTCTGAAAGAGTAAGTTTGAACATGAAGCTAGAGCCCCATGTCAAGGCACAAGCTGCCTCTCTAAGTATAGTTTCAGGAGATCCAAAGAAGTATTTTAAAATTATTCCATCCGCCCTCCATGGTAATGACTTTCAGGTGGTCTCAACAAAACAGATAGATTGGGAAGAAAACACAAATGGAATAAATATTTCCCTTCAGGTGAATGACAGAGGCAATGCTCATTTGCTAACCCCAATTGTGGAAATTCATATTCCATCTCCCCAAATGACCCCACTGACCTTCGAGCAGAGAATATATCATGTAAAACTTAGTGAATTTGCCCCACCAAAAACCCACGTATTGAAAGTCTCTGTCCATACAAATTTCAAAAATGTTACCTATCAAATCAAAAACAACCTGCACAGCCACAAATTTAAATTGAATCCCAAAACTGGTATTATTGTCACCTCAGACCATCTTGACTTTGAAAAGAAATCACGTTATGAGTTTGATGTCACAGTCAATTCTGGTGAAACTGAAGCTCATGTCATAGTCGATGTAACAGATGAGAATGACAATGCTCCTTCATTTACCTCACCCTCATACCAGGGTACTGTGCAAGAAAATGTTCCGATAGGAACTAGCGTCTTAACTGTCTCTGCTATTGATGTGGACAAGGACAACAATGGTTTTGTCACTTATGCAATTGCAAACACAGCTCCACAACCTTTTGTCATTGATCCATTAACAGGTGTGATTGCTACATCTGAAGAGCTTGACTATGAGCTGATGAAAAGGTGGTACCATCTTAGAATCTGGGCTTCTGACAGTGGCAGTCCATTTAGCCGTGTTCATGAGTGTGCTGTGACCATCACTATGCTCAACATCAATGACAACATTCCACTTTTTGAAAGAGTGGCATGCAATGTCACTATACCACAAGATTTAAAAGTTGGAAGAAGCATAGTTGATATTTTTGCAGTTGATTATGATGAGCTAGAGCAAATACATTACAGAATCCAGTCAGGAAATGAGGATAATTTTTTTACAATCAATGCAGTTTCTGGCAGCATCAGTCTTGCTCAACCTATCCCCAATGAAACTCTAGTGCGAAAACATTCTCTATTTAACTTACAAATAACAGCAACAGATGGAAGATATAGCACAGAGCCCAACACGGTTACTGTACATATAACTAACAAAGGAAAGGAAGTTATGAGCCACTGTCAGGAAACTGGAGTGTCCAGGCAGCTGACTGAGAAGCTTATCGAATCAATCAAGCCGGTTCTCTCCGCCAAAGATGAAGAAACATTTTCTGATACCTATATAATTAACCATCACTCTCCAAAGTTTGCTCTTAGCATGCCAAGCTCCATTGATGTCAAGGAAGACTTTCCCCTCAATGTGTCAATACTATACTTTAAAGTCACTGATAATGACATTGGATTTAATGGCAGGCTTGTCTATGCAATTTCCAGTGGAAACGATGAGGGATGTTTCACAATAGACATGAACACTGGAGAACTGAAACTAATGTGTCCATTAGACAGAGAAACAAAACAATTCTTTATTCTGAACATAACTGCATATGACTTAGGTACCCCACAAATATCTGCATGGAAATTGCTTGCTGTCAATGTCCTGGATGTAAACGACAATCCACCATTATTTTCTCAACCAAGATATGTTCTGAGCATCCCTGAAAACACAGAGATTGACAAAAGCATCTTTAAAATCAATGCAGTGGATTATGACCAAGATGACAATGGAGTAATAAAATATACTTTGCTGACATTCACTAACTTGTTTAACATTGACAAAACCTCTGGGGAGGTCAGAGTGAAGGGAAATTTAGACAGAGAGACCTTTCCTAGATATGACTTGAGGATTGAAGCTAGGGATGAAGCAAAAGAGGACCCTCAACTTATCTCAACAGCTGATTTAGTAGTTATCCTTGAAGATGTCAATGATAATCCTCCTGTGTTTGTACCTAAGGTCTACAGGATTAAAGTTCCTGAAGATGCCCCTCAAGGCACAGTGCTGTTATGGGTTGAAAGCTATGACTTAGATTTGGGCAGTGGAGGCACTGTAAGCTATAATTTAAAAAACAATGAAAGAGGCCTCTTTTTCTTGGACACATCCACAGGCTTACTCACCCTTGAGAGGGAACTGGACTTTGAGAGAAAACAGTTTTATAATCTAACAGTTCGAGCTGTGGACCATGGAAAACCCAGGTCCTTGTCATCCTCATGCTTTATAGAAGTTGAAGTGTTGGATGTCAATGAAAATCTGAATGAGCCGGTTTTTAGCTCGTTTGTGTACAATGCTACAGTAATGGAAGATGCGAAAAAAGGCACTTCAGTCCTGACCGTGACAGCAGTGGATAAAGATCTGGGCAGAGATGGAGTCGTTAAATATCACATTCATGATGGGACAGGACTTGGAATTTTTGCTATTGATGAAAAAACAGGTAGACTTTAATGCTGCATGACACCAAAAAATGACCCGATTTTAACACTACTAATAAATATGACCATTATATATTAATAACATAATGATTTCTTGATTTACAATTTGATGAATCGAATCAAAGGTTTACCACAATTATTATTATTATTTAATAGATATTAGAATGTATAGTATAGAAAATTAACCATCTTCTTACCAATTTAGAAATCAATATAGTAAGTATGTAATAGTATTAAACATGTATCTAGCAAAAGGCTTAAATGTGATAATAAATTAGAAGTTACAGAAAAAGTTATTTATATTTTTATTTATATTGTATCCTAATTAAGTAACTGAAAACCATGCAATTTTGTTGCAGGAGTGATTCAGCTGGCAAACACAGTAGACAGAGAGGCTGTAACACACTACTGGCTGACTGTGCATGCCACTGATCTAGGCACTATTCCATTGGTGGTATGGGCAGAAGTCTATATTGAAGTTTTGGATATCAATGATAATCCCCCGGAAATGTCCCAACCTATCTACTTTGCTTCAATCAAAGAAAACCTACCCAAAAATGAGTTTGTGCTTAAGGTTTCAGCAACAGACATGGACCAGTCATCTGAGGGCAAGATATCCTTCCAAATTCCGGATTCTCAGCGGACATATTTTGAAATCGATTCAAATACAGGTAACAGTTGAATTAAAAATGTTTCATAGATTACAGTAATGAGTCATGAATAAATTTTTGTTTAGAGTGTGTTTAATCTGCTTTGCTAAAAAAAATAGTTGCAAATAACCTGCAGCATTTGATAGTTCAAACAAGTTGAGACACAAGCAAGGTGTAACCGAGGTGTGCTGAAAGAACAACACAGGTGTAATAATAAATAATTACAGTGTGCAAAACGCTATTATTCTATAGAAACCTTTAATGCAAAATTCCCTGAAGCATGCAAAACGTTTCACATATACCTTATCTCTGTCCTTTTATTGCAATATTACAACAGAGCTCAGTGCCTTTGAAGTGTGCCTAGAAAATTAAAACAAAATTAACCATCATCACAAGCTTGTACTTGTTCATTCAAAGCCCTTCATTTCTTTGTTGCTTCATGAGCTCTACCCCAAGCAAAACAAGACCATTCAAAACTCACGCCAACATACCATGAGGACTTTAGGTACAAATGTGTTTTGCACATGAATCAGACGCTGTTGGGCTGGCAATTTTAGAGCAGTTCTCATCAGTATACTTTAAAGCATTGTTGTTGTAAAGGGTAAAAGTCAAAAGACTGTAGACAGATGAGAACAAAAGGATCAAAAATGTTAACCGTATTTTGTTGGAATCCACAATTAAACAAAATAGTTATATCTTATTTTCTTTTGTTCAGCCAGATGAGGTTGGAAATGCAATAACTCCATGTTAGGACAGGGCATAGATGATTCATCTACAGAGAGCAGCTTGATGCAGCTAACCGACTTAAAGGCTTAGTATAGCGAATCTTCTCATTTCAGATGAGAAAAATAAGAGAATTTGCCAAAGACAAACAAATACAGGGGCGACAGAAAGAAAAAGATATTGTATATTTAAGTCAATAATGTCATCAAAGTGGTTAATGTTTAGGCCACATAATTTCTTGCATTCTATATAAATGTAAGTTTTTTCCAACTTCTGTAGATAATGATAGAAAAATAAATCATGGTCCAAGTGGGTAGTAATTCCAAAACCATGCTTTGAAATGAACACCTGCCTAAATACAGAGTGGTGTGAAAGCCCAGCAGGGTTTGTTTAGTGCTGTAAAAGCAGAAGCTCCCTGCTGGTATCTGTTCCTTTCTCCTGAAAAACCCTTTCAATTAGAGCCTTAGAGAGTATATAGTAATGCTGATAAACTACTATTAACTGTGCATTTTTGCCAATTCATTGCCAAGAATTCCAGCATTCTGTAATGTGTCTCCATAAAATATTTATACCTTGAAAAACTAAGAATTAAGCCTGAGGCGCTTGTTAGGAAACCTTAGCACTTTATGGTAGCTCACTGAGAGTAATTTTTTTTGTTAATGGAATGACCATTTCTTGTTTAACGACAACTGCAATAGCAGAGATAGATAAACACTGACAGCAAAAAGAGAGTGAGAAATACTCATTCGAGGTCTGCTAACAGGTGTGCTTCCCATCTAATTAGCCTGTCTGCTTTTTTTTTCTCTGCATATGTTTGCTTAGGTGTGATCAGCACCGTCTCAGCTCTGGATCGTGAACAACGAGCAGAGCACATTATTGAGGTGAGCATGTCTGCTTATTTGTTCTAATTGTGTCACATTTTTTATTTATCTTATGCTGTAATATTAAATTTTTAGTTGGCCAAATATATTTTAATATATTAGTTAAAAATGTGCATATTCTAACTTGTAGTATTTAAGAGCATGAAAAATTATAAATTTTTATTATATGATCATTTTAAATTATCTTGAAATGATGTGTATTTTACTTTAAGCTAAGTAATTCACATTTTCCCTGTGACCAAAATCAATAATGTGACAGGAATATATTTAATATCAGCATTAAATTATATAATATATTGCTGAAACACAACATTAAACAAAGACTTGATTATAATTCCTGTTACTGTAGGTGATTTCATCAGATAATGGAGATCCTCTGCTGTACTCTACAGCCACAGTGGTCATTCAGGTGCTGGATGAGAATGACAATATCCCTCAGTTTAGTCACAAGCTTTTCCAGGTCCAGCTGCCAGAAACACAGAAGAATGCATTATCTAATGAAGTCTACAGGATGATAGCACGTGATAAAGATGATGGACTCAACAGCCAGATCACCTACAGTCTGGAAGACAGCATGGAGGAGCGATATGAAATCCACTCCACCACAGGGGTGGTGACTGCAAGGGGAGAGTTTGCACGAAACAACTACAGCATACTAACGGTACAACTAAAAAAAATTATATTGCTGTAAATATTCAAAATACTACATAGTATTTAAAAGTGTTTTTCTACATTTTGTAAAAATAAATATTAATTTAATTTATGCAACTTTCATATGTTGCTTATTTCTCAGGTAAAAGCCACAGATCATGGCAGTCCTGCTAAAAGTTCAAAAGCACGTCTGCATGTTGAATGGCTGCCACAGCCAGAACCTAGTTTAGAATCTCTGACTTTTGACGAAGCCCCTTTCACCTTTGCTGTCATGGAGTCAGACCCAGTCACTCACATGGTGGGAATCATCAGCACAGAGATCACAGGAAGCCTTCTCTGGTTTGACATTGTGGGTAAGTACACTGGTATTATGATGTCAACCATTTCAGTATGCCTCATTTACTACAATCTCCACAACCTGGCAAGAACACAGTCCACTGTCTGTTTCGACATAATCTTGTGTTTGTGGCAGCTGCCAGAACTTGCATGGCTTTGACAAATGGAACTGCTGTAGGATCATTTTGTTCTTTGATCAAACAAGAGCAATGTTTAAGAAAGATTTTAGTAATTTTGTACCAGGAATTTTTTCATACTAATAAAATAAACACTTTAATATTGCAAATCAGCAAAAATAACCTATTGTTTATAGCTGGCTCTCAATGTAAGTGGAAAATGGTAAAATAGATTTTATAAAATAAAATATGTTATGCCCATGCCGGTGTAAGTTCACTGGTTTTCCCTTTCACACAAAAACTTGCCAGTAGGTAAAGTTGCTGCACTTAATCTCTCTGCAGTGTGAAAATGTGTGCATATTTGCCTTCGGCAGATTAGTGTTGCATGCAGTGCATAGTTTCAAGGCATATTGACTAAAAATGTATAAATTAATTTAATTGATTAATTTGATTTATGCATTAAAACTGAAAAACAATCAGCTTTATCTTTAAATTAGAATGAAATAAAAACAATTCTATTATTAGGCGGCACGGTGGCGTAGTGGTTTGCATGGTTGCCTCACAAAAAGAAGATCCTGGGTTTGAATCCCGGGCACTGGGTTTTTCTGTGCAGAGTTTGCATATTCTCCCTGCGCCTCCGGTTTCCTCTCACAGTCCAAAAACATGTGCATTAGGTCGATTGGTGGTTCTAAATTGCCCATAGGAGTAAGTGTTAATGTTTGTGGTTGTGTGTGTATGTGTGGCCCTGCGATGGAGTGGTGACCTGTCCAGGGTGTACCCCCTGCCTCTCGCCCTATGTGCGCTGGGATAGGCTCCAGCAGACCCCCATGACTACAGGTTTGGGAATAACCGGGTAAAGAAAATGAATGAATTAATCAATTCTAGTAATTAATTTCTTTTTGTGTTTGGGTGTGAACATCTTCATGAATCATAATAACCTTGTAATAGTCTGTGTTAATTGCTCTGCAGTAAATTGTTCGTTATTCATACCTGAAGATTTTGCACCTTTTGCATGTGTGTAGATACAAATTGTGTTTCTTTTTTTATCCAAATAATAGCAAGACAAACTTTAAAGCCTGATAATAAAGATGCATTTTGCACAAATGTCTCTCGTAGGCTCCCCAAATCTTTAACATGTGTTATTATACATGTGCTTCTGAGTGCTCAGCTGTAGGTCTTAAACCAGAAGGTAGAGCTAAACCTATGACATATTTTCCTAGATGGTAAGCCAAAGTCCCCAGTCTCCCAGCAGCAGGGCAACTAAAGCCATCCAAATGCCATAGATCAACGTATGATCAGTTTCCAACCACCTGCAACTCTTTAGATTGAAAGGAAGGACAGGAAAATTGTCAGCAGCATGAGAGAAAGCTGTCAGGAATATTGCTCAGTTTTAAGTGTAATAGTGCCTTTTTTGCCACAACAAAAGATGAAATTACATATGTAGGTTACAAAGTGAACCTATGGTGTCAATATAATCTTTTACATAGCATAAAAATAGAGGATACAAGTTATTTTGTGTCCTTCTAGCAGCTACAGATAATGATTTTCATTACATTATTGTAAACACTTTCTTTTCTCAGAAATGGTGTAGACTTCTAACACTACTAGCAAAAAAATTCTTAGCTAAGCAGTACTTAGCAATCATTAGTAGCAAGGATGATTTCTTAAAAAGCACACCATCTGCTAAAGCATTTATGATTTTAGCCCCTACTGATGGAAAGAGCTGTTATGGGTGTTGATTGCCAACATTTTATTTACCTAAATAATTGTTTTACTTCCCCAAGAAAGTCATGAAAAGCATTTTATGTGACATTTTTAGTCGCTAATTGTTCAAGCACATTAAGTAGAAGATCTAGTTAGTCTGTGTAGATGTCTAGTTTATCTACTATGCTGGAATTGATATAAATTAAAGGGGTGGACTTTCTTGAGGAAAACAGCAACAGCAAGTACAGCAAATTCTTCATGGTCACGAAATTTTAACCACTTTACTGATACTTGATAGGAAAGGTCTGCTGAAAGACAGAGACAAATGGCCTTAATATTTCCTGGAACTGTTAACACAGATCTGTTGTCTTTTCTTAGGTGGCGATGAAGATCAGGATTTTTACATTGATAAAAACACTGGAAGTATTATGATTGCAAGACAACTTGATGCTGGCAAAAGATCTAATTACAACCTTACTGTCAGTGTTACAGATGGTTCTCAAAGCATAACGACTCAGGTTATAATTCTTACATGTCTATATAATTTTGTGAAATATTTCCGTTACCAAAAATAAAAGATTATTGCCTTCTTTCTCTACTTTCACAAACATAGGCATACATCCGTGTGCTTGACATGAATGAACACCGACCCGTGTTTTTGAAGAGTATGTATGAATTGAGTGTTCCTGAGGACACTATTCTGTGGAAGGAGATCCTACAAATCAGTGCTCAGGATGCAGACAGCAATAGCAGAATCATTTATTCTATCCACAGCAGTCTCAACCCAGACAGCCTTAAGCATTTTCAACTGGATCCAAAGAGTGGAGTTCTTGTTCTAACTGAGGAACTAGACTACGAGACCATTGCCACACACAGTCTTCTAGTAATGGTAAAACAGTTATTATAAAATTGTGCTTATTTAATGTTCATGTCATATGCGAACAACTTGTTGTTTTTGAACACTTAAATGCAGTTTGTTTAGTTTCTAAGAAGGGAATGTGGCTGTTGAAATTAATAAGTTTAAATAAGTGAGGGGGGCGGCGGCACAGAGGCATAGTGGTTAGCACGGTCAACTCACAGCAAGAAGGTCCCGGGTTTGATTTCAGGGCAAGTGGTCTTTTTGTGCAGTGTTCTTCCTCCGGTGAGTACTCCGGTTTCTCTCACAGTCCAGAAACAAGTACATTAGGTTGATTGGTAAATGTTAAATTGCCCAGAGGCATAAGTGTTCTATGTGTGGCCCTGTGATGGACTGGTGACCTGTCCAGGGTGTTCCCCTGCCTTTCGCTCTATGTGCTCTGGGATAGGCTCCAGCAGACCCCCGTGATCCTGAGTTAGGGAATAAGCAAGTATAGAAGATAAATAAATGAAATAAGTCAGGTATTGTTGGGTCAGTCCAAAAACATGTACATTGGGTTGATTGATGACTCTAAATTGCCCAAACGAGTGAATGTGAGTGTGTGGTTGTCTGTATGTGGCCATGGACTGGTGACCTGTCCAGGGTGTACCCGCTGCCCCTCACTCTATGTGCGCTGGAATAGGCTTCCGCAGAACCAGCGACCCCGAATTAGGGAAGATGAATAAATAAATGAACGAATGAATGAATGAATAAATGTATAGATTTCATAGTAGTATGACCCGGAAAAAGCAGGTATAGAAGATGAATGTTTATTAAATGTAATTGCAATTGAATTAGTGAATACAAACCACCCATGCATACAACAAAGCATAGGTGATTAGACTTTGATTGAGATTTAAAGATCTTTTTTTAGGTTCGAGATCAAGAGATTCCTGTGAAGAGGAACTTTGTCAAAGTAGTATTACATGTAGAGGACTGTAATGACTACACTCCCACGTTCATGAGCACTAATTATGAGGGAGGAATTAGTAACCTGGCTCCAGCTGGGACAGAGGTGCTTCGAGTTAAAGCTTTAGATAAAGACAAAGGCAGTAACGCTGAAATTGTCTACTCTATTCACTCAGGTAAACACACAACTGATA
>JAOTQW010000029.1:8588480-8607834 GCA_026260075.1 Sisor rabdophorus | reverse complement strand
AACCCACACAAGCGCAGGGAGAACATGCAAACTCTGCACAGAAAGACCCCAAGCCCGGGAGTAGAACCCAGGACCTTCTTGTTCTATGCAGAGCTTGCATATCCTTCCAGGACTTGTTTGGGGTATACTTTTGGTACTTCAGCTTTCCTTCCATAGTCCAAAAACACAAACATTAGGTTGATTGGTGATTTTAAATTGCCCTTGTGAGTGTGTGTGGTGACCTGTCCAGGGTTTACCCAAGTCCTATGCTCCAGCAGACCCCTTTGACCCTGAGCTAGGAAATAAGCAGGTACAGAAGATGTTTGAATGAATGATTGAATAACTTCTAACATTTTTTTCAAAAGAAAGAAACAAAAATAAATGATCTAAATAAATGATCTTAATAATTAAATAATAATGAATAATAATTGGTGAAAAAGACAGAATGCAAATATTTTAACTCTAGTGTAAATACAGAAAATATCTAATTTACTTTGGTAAATATCTAATTTACATTGCAGCTCTCAATTACCCGCCCCCTTTAATATATAATTATAAAAGGTCCAGGACTCACAATGCTTCTATTATCTAATTGTAGATAGAAGCAGAGGGGGCAAGGCAGTGGCATAGTGGTTAGCATGGTTGCATAGTTTTATTAGTGACTCTAAATTGCCCAAAGGAGGGAGTGTGAGTGTATGTAGTTGTTTGTCTATGTGTTGCCCTGCTATAATCTGGAAACCTGTCCAGTGTGTACCCCTGTCTTCCACCCTATGTGTGCTGGAATAGACCCAGCAGACCCCCTTGACCAGAGTTTGGAAATAAGCGGGCACAGAAAATTAATAGATAAAAAAAATCAGTGCATGCACATTTGACATAAATTGTGTTATTAATCATGTTTTACATTATAATTGTGTGACAGGAGGAGGGAGCTGTTGGCAGTAGCATTCTGCAACTTTCGGTAACTGACAGGGACACACCTCAAAACGGACCTCCGTTTAATTTCCACATTGTTTCTGGAAATGAAGGCAGACACTTCCATGTGGATCAGGGTGGTCTACTTTCTCTTTCATCCTCACTTAGGAATAAAGGAAAGTCTCAGCACGTGCTTAAAATTCAGGTAATAATTTTGATCTTGATGTGTAATAATACAATAAATCTTTACTATTTTTGTCAGTACTTTTGGTGAGAATAAATTCTTTTAAATTGAATTGTAGGTCACTGATAATGGGCACCCACCCCTCTCCTCCATTTGTGTGGTTAAAATTAATGTTACAGAAGAGAGCAAGTTTCCTCCCTCAGTGGCTCCACTAGATGTGTTCATTACTACGACCGGGCAAATTTTATCCAGAAGGGTAATTGGTAAGCTTCACGCTTCTGACCAGGACCCCCAGGATGTTTTGAGTTACAGGCTAGAAACTACACATAATGGTCATTTCTCTATAGACTCTTTGGATGGAAAGATTGTAGTGGAAAAAGCTCTTTCGCCTGGTGTTTATTTTCTCAACGTCAGTGTGACAGATGGCAAATTCACTGTACATGCTGAAGTACGAATACATATATGGGCTGCATCTCAGCAGGAGCTTGACCAGGGCTTTACCCTGTACATGGCCGGCTTAAGTGCTGAGGAGTTTGTGTCCGAGTATTGGAGGATACTCCAGCGCAGTCTGGACATCCCTAAAGTTGAGCTGCACATTGCCAGCCTGCAGCAGGAACAGCTGTCTCACAGCCAGGAGGTACAAGTCCTGTTGGTGAACAAGGGTCAAAACAACTCGACTTGGCCTGTGGATTCCCAACGCTTAATAGCTGCATTGGAGCGCATTAACACCTCTCTGGGACTAAGCATACTAAAAGTAAGGGACAGAAGCTGTGTAGGGGACAGCTGCTTTCAAGCAGGCTGCAAAAGTACTGTACTGATAAATGAGGAGAATGTGAGACATTACAGCACGGCCCGGGCCAGCTTCTTTACTCCACACCACAGCTGGGAGAGCGTGTGTAGCTGCAATGGTAGGTGAAAAAAATACCCCACTTACACTAATAAAGTGACTAAAATTATATAAATGGTGCCTTGATTTAAGATTTTAATTTCTTTTGCTACCTCGTAACTCAAATTCCTTTTGTCCCCAATAAAATCAAAGCAAAAATTGGGAGCTCATAGCTCAAAGAGTTTGTTTACAGAGTGTACAACAATGTTTACAGAGAAAATGTTTGAATATTTCTTGAAATATGATGAATAAAACAACGTTGATGATATACAATTAAAAAAGAATTTGTAATTTCTTAGTATGCAAAGAAAATATTGTCTTCAAGGCAAATGTACTTTAAGTTTCTTTCTTGTGTATAAAAAAAACTATAAGAAAATATTTTTGAGTCACATTATTTTCATATAGGACTATTGTCTTTTATTATATTCAGCTGTTTTTGCAATGCCACAACAAATTTATAAGTATATTTATTCATACTTTTTTAAAAGTGTTTTCTACTTTTGGCTACTAGTCCATTTGCTTGGCTAACAGATAAAATATTTTTTTCCCCTGTTATTTTAGATTTAGCTATGAAATTTGATGGACAAGGATATCTAAAATACCTTTTTGAAACTGACCAGGAGAGAAACAACTTTCACCTGTCTTTTCGCATTAAAACATCAGACACAGAAGGAACAGTGATGACAATGAATGCATCAGATTGGGGAACATTACAGGTATAACAGCTAACTATTACCATAGTACTCAAAGCCATTTATAAAAAATCAATACATTTTAAGATTAGAATAGTAAGAAAATAGAATAGTAGAGTTTGCATTGTAAGATTACAATAGATGCTTTTAAAGAACCATTGGTTCGCCGCAAAATATTTTTTTCTTGTCTTGAAACCTTATAAAGAAGGTTATGTTTAAATTGTTTAGCCTGCTGTTGATGTGGGCAGTCGTTAAGTTTTTATTGCTGGGATTTGCTGACATTCCAGTAATTTCATAATTTTAATGAAATTCACTTCCTGATAGTGTCTGGCAGAAGAGTTTGAAGATTAAATTACATAATAAAAATGATTCCCACAGCTATGCATGTGCAAAAAGGATGAACAATATGCAGAGACTTACCGTTTAACTGTAACCTTTACTTAAGTACTATAACCTCACCCACATGCCTCTTTAATTACAAATCATAACAGACACTTTCATTTGGCTGGCAGAGGTCTCTGCATTTTCACTAACTACCTTATTGTTTTGAATCATAAATGTTGGTTTGTTTGACCCACAGAGAAACAATATACTTAGCTTCAGGGTAGGCAGATATGTTAAATGTTAAATATAACATGTACAAGGTGTACGGGATGACAGAATATTAATATTAATTAATTAATTAATTAATTTAAACCATCTTTAGCTTTAACATCTGCAGAAACTGACAGATAGAGTCTTAAATTATTAAAACAAAAAATTATGTATTTATTAAAAATTATTTGGCAAAAATACTCTTTGTAAAGATTTTGCTGTAGCAATTAAAAGTGTTCTATTAAGATTATTGCTATTTATAATTCATTAGCTGGGGTAAAAATGGTTTTAAAATTCAATTGAAGATATATAATATACACAACTCAGTGTTATATATATTTAAACAACTCTTTATTTCGATTTATTATTAAAACAATTTTAAACATTAAAAAACATTAAATGTAAACATTAAAAAATGAACACACTATTTAACGAAAAGATATGTATAACTTAGATTTGAATGCTACATTTGCCCAGCCTACTCTCTGCTTTTTTTCTAACCAAAAATTTGTGTTAACTATTAAACAAGCAAATACTAAATAAACATTCCGTGTTGGTCCATTTCTGTCTATGGATTATCAAACTGTTTTTACTTCTTTTTTTGGTCAGTATGTCTGTTTTGGGTTATTTTGTGATGTACATTGTAAATGCAAATGTCGGATATGGGTCCGTTTTGGAAGATAATGTACGTGGGTGGCATATAGTCACATTTACATTTACAGCATTTAGTTACATGTAGTCATGAAATCAGAGTTTGTCATCAAGATCTTCTGTGTAAATGCAGCTTTAGTGACTACAATCATTCAATGATTCTAAAATCTGGCACCAAAATGGTGGAAAACTTCCAATCTAGAGAAGACTTGTTTGACTTTCACTTAAACATGTCACTTGGCATTAAATAAAAAATATTTTTCTAAGTTACTCTTTTTCCTTTTGTTTTTCTTTGGGGTCTCACTTTGTTTTATGATATCAGTAATAATCCATTCAATAATAAAAAACAACAAAGCATTTTTGTACGTCCTGGGTAAGAAAGTCTGGGATATTATGTAAATGAAACTGCAAAGAAAAAATTCCATTTGGCAAATCTCTATATCTGGTTTGTTTTAAAGGTGGTGGAGAACAAACTCCAGTTCCAGTACAGCTGTGGAACTCATCATGATATCCTACATTTGAAAACCCCTTCAGTGGCAGATGGGCATTGGCATGATGTCTCCCTGGAGATCAAAGAAACCAACATGATGCTTACCATGGACCACATACACTCCATCTCCCGAGATCTGAAAGAGCCCTGCAAGCTGACTCACTCCCATGGAGTTCTGCTTTTTGCCAACACCGGAGCTAATGCACACTCACTGGGTTTTAAGGGTTGTCTGGAGCGACTGTACTTAAATGGACAAGTTGTAAAGACAGATGAGCGCAAGCAGGGAAACCGACTCTTTGGAAAGCACCAATGCTGCAAAGAGGAAACCTGTGCAAGCAACCCTTGTGAGAATGGAGGTACTTGTCAGGAAAAGCTTAACAGAGGTAAGGATTAATCTTAGTACAAATACACAAATATTTTGTAATACTTTATGTGATTTTATGATTCGAATAATTGCTGGTGTTTTAGGTTCATTCTTGAACAAACCAATTATTCTGTTATTTTGTAATAGTCTCATTTGTTTTCTGTCAACAACTATGAAGATTATCAGTACTTTAAAACTATTTAAACTATTTGCTCATCAGATGCTCTGAAGTATTTTGCCAAAAAAAGGTCAAAGAGAGTGGGTTAGGACACTTTAAATAAGGGTGTATATACAGATCTGTTCTATTAGAACCTCATATACTTTTATACTTGCTAAATAATAATAGAATATTCATATAGATTTAGCATACATGTGGGTATTTATGCAAAGAAATCAACTATATAAATCACATTAGAAAAGAACATTAATTGCATTAATTTTGCTTTATTTACTTTTTATGTAAGTTACCATTAAACATTGTACATAAATATAGGCAAATCTATTTAATAGTGATAGCTCAGTGGTTTAGGTGTTTGATTGCTAACATTGTGGGTTTGATTCCTAGCACTACCATTGCAAGTTTCCAAGTTACCCCAAGGCCCTAAAAACCAATTTAAATTTTAACACAATCAAATGAATGTAAGTCAAATGTTGAAGCCTCCTTTTCCGTGTATAATTCCCTTTAAACTTCTGGAAAGATTTTGTATCTGGGGAAGGGGTGGCCTAGTGGTTAAGGTATTGGACCGATATCAGAAAGACCGGGGTTCAATACCCAGCACCAACAAGCCACCACTGTGGGCACCTGAGCAAGGCCCTTAAACCACAATTGCTCAGTTGTAAGTCGCTCTGGATAAGGGTGTCTGCCAAATGCTGTAAATGTAAACTTAAATGTATCTAGCATGCCTTTTGTGATTTGCTAATTTAGCCATAGATAATTGTTAGCATTGGGGGGTTGAGCTGTGACACTACTGATTAGGTTTAATTTCAAGAACCCCAAATTGCACAGTTGACTCGGATAATATTTCATCCTGGATAAGGGGTGTCCTCTAGGATGTGAGTTCAAGCACTTATGTAATGTCCTGGGTGAAGTCTGTGAAAAGGTATAGTATTATAGTATTATTCATTCATCTTCTTTACCCGCTTATTCCCCGAATCCGGGGTCACAGGGGTCTGCTGGAGCGCACATAGGGCGAAAGGCATTAAAGTATTATGTAGATTAGTATTTTCATATACAGTGAATTTTTATCTTCTGTAAACTAACATACCCTCCCACCCCAAAGGTCAGCATCCCTAGATTAATTGATTTCAGTCCTATAAGTGAAATTAAGTTACCCCTTGGAAGTAAAACTTACTCATGTTGCAATTTTTTTTTGTCCACAGAGTTCAGCTGTAGCTGTCCACCACAGTTTATGGGCCCACGCTGTGAGCTGACTGACCCTTGTGCTTCTCAGCCATGTGGTCCTGGTGGTGTATGTGTGCCAAAAAATAAAAATTACATGTGTAACTCCCTACCCCTTGTCTCGAGAGGTATTGGATATGTAGAGATCGCTGAGATCTCTGCAGGTGTGATCTGCCTTATGTTACTTGTTGCTGCTTTTGTGTATGCTCGAAAACGCTATGTCAGTTACAAGAAGCACAAACCAGTTTGTGTGCAAGACTCAAATGGTTACTTTCCTTCGGGCCTGACCAAAACCATGCTGCATGATGGAGGAGACTCACCGCCTATAGAGATGAACACACTGATTGGAGGGAACGACCTGGATCACACCCCTTTCCGTTCTTTAAAGCCACGTGATCAGAGGGAAACCAACCTTCGTGGACACAAGGCTCAGGGTCCTGTAGTGTGCAGTGTGGCACCAAACCTTCCTCATCCCCCATCATCCAACTCAGATAATGAATCCATCAGAAAAACCAATTGGGATCCAAGCTATGAAGGTGAGTAAAAGTTTTTCTTTAAACATGTTTGGTTATATGTATGCATTAGATCTGGAAAGCATTCTAATTTTATCTCTTCTCTGTGTTTCAGTGTACCCTGCTGATCCCGACTATTTTGGACGTCCTACTGTGCAGGAGTTCCCACAATTTGATATTGTCGAGAGCACATACCCCACCTTGCCAGCCACAGACTCTCGGAGGAACTCTCGTTTTGGAGGGTTCCCTTTTCCACTGGAGCGCAGTGAGCGCCGTGCCCCGTTGCCGCCCTGCTACAGCCATCAAAACCTGGATGACTTTCTGGGACCAGACGGTCTTCCGCTACCCAGTAATCAGTGTCCTAACGAATACACAGCCATCAGTTATTACCCAACGCACCACACACGCAGCATGGACAACGTCTCTGCTGGGTATAAACGACTAAGTGTAAGGCTAAGTGTTGCTCAGCCCTCATACGCAGACTGTGGCTCCTCCACGCGCTCTGCTAAAGTCACTCGCCCCTCTAGAGGCTGTGCTGATTCAGACATGGTGGAGAGTGACTATGGAAGCTCTGAAGAGGTCATGTTCTAGTAAGCACAAATATTCAATTTAATTCCACCTGAACTGTGATTTAGGAGAAGATGATGAATGTTGGGAAGATTTGAGGTAGAGAAGTTATTTCCTGTTTTGTTAGGCTGGTTTTTTAAACATTTTGTCAACAATATACAATACAAATTGTTAATTACATGCTATTTTCCATCTAAACCTCTATAGATGGAAAAATAACATTTAACATTCATAATAGAATTTCAAACAAAATGTACTATTTACTTCATTTCTTTGAGATACTTACTATTACCTTTAGGCAGGAAATAACTTAAAAGCCATTCTACCAAGGCACTAGCTCTCCCTATACTAAACAGTATTATTATTTTCAGAGGTAAACCAAACAACCATTGCTTGTAAATGTTAGACCATAAATAGCAAACATTGTTTTTCTATGCTGTTTTAGGATGACGGTAGCTGTGCACAGCTGCAGATTATCCATCTTTTTATAGACTTTGCTGCAGTCGTGGTGTTAATGTTTAGTAAATTGTATGTTGCATGACTTCCAAAGTCAAGGGGCATATTCAAGTGCTGGGGCTGATAGCTGTGTGTTGCTTTTTTATTGCTTTGATTAGCACTGAAAAGACAGAAAACCTATTACACATTCAAATATTAACAAAACTGGAATGTATGATGTCCTGTTCCTTGTGTTGGTATACTGTCAATTGCACGTTTGGTGAGATATGAATATATATAGTGCCAAATTATTAAGACTGAGGTAAAAATAGGCTACAAGCAATAATCCCTATCAAAAATAAGGATTTCGATGATATAAACTTCCCCTGTACCTAAAGCCATATAACCAGTGCTCAGTTGCAATATTAACCTTCTTCTTGGCACATGCTGATGAACATATTATGACATATGTATGATTGGTGGATTAAAAACGAGTAGTGTTTGATTTTTTTATATCATTTGTTGGGTATAGGTCCACCTGCTAAACCATTTTTTGAAAATAAAAAAGTAGATTACTTTTATTTAGACTGAAGTTAAGGCTGGTCCTTGGATATTTACACATATTGTAAATATATGCTATATATGTATATCAAAATAGAATCAAATTACTAAATCTCTAAGTGACCTAAATGCAGTACAGTCTTGTATTCATGTGGATATGAGAAATGTTCGCTAAATAGTTTGATGCAGTATTTGTGAATGTGAAAAAATGCACTGTTTTGGTCCCTCTGATATTGATCAGTATAAGTGGAAATATTATTGAGTTCTACAAAACAATTCTTATGTATCCAGTAAATCATCGAAAAAACATTCCTGATTGCATCCTGGGTCTGTAAAAATATACAATTTTGACGCTGCAATTATTGATTAATTTGTCATCCTTGTCCTGCCTTCTATTTTTGTATTTTAATATGGTCCTGTATTTGCTGACAAATTTACATGTGAATTGTTATCAGTGGAGATTGAAAGTCCACTACAGAATCACTATGTTGTATGTAAACAGATATTTATGCTACTTGCTCGGGGCTCACTTAAACAATTGCATGTATGTCGTTTTCATCTCTTCTATATCATTATGCAAGGTTGTGATTACTGTTTGAGCCCGAGTTGAAACGTTCTAGGCTCGTTGTTTATGGCAGCTCTGTTGTACAGCCACTTAGCCACTGTTGTAAATACAGTGAATGCAGTGGTGTGCTGAATTTAAGTAAGAATGTATATTTTCTTATTTTAAAATGCAATATGGGACAAATCCCATGTTTGAATTCTGTTTCTCTGTGAGACAATAATTTTCTTTTTAGTTTTCATCATGACTAGACATAAAATATAAAAATATATACAAATAAATGTACATTTAATAAGCAGGTTGTGAAAGTGTATAATTTATTTATTTATTATAATTTTTTTTTGTTCATTGATTGTATGACTGCTGCAAACAAATCCAACCCCAAAAAATAACAAACAGCACAACAAAGACACAAGAGAAAAAACACTTCATTATCCATGTTCTGATTCACATGTGAACTCAGTTAATTCAAAAGGTAAAATTTTACTCAGGAGCCCCATTGAATTTGGCTGTAATGACGACGGCAGAGTAGAATCCATTGTGCAGAGTAAAACTTTAATAGACACAAACGCTTAGAAAGAATGACAGCAAACAATACTTCGCGCTGTGGAACAGGTAGTGGTTCAAGAAGGGTCGTCCCTTTGAGCGTCAATAATCTCGGTCTCCAAATCCCATCTAATGGGGCCTATGAACACATTAGGTTCCAAAATAGTACCTGGCTCGTGCTCTTTCATGGGTGGATTGTAGCGGTGAGATAGAGCGTCAGCCTTACCATTCTTGGTAAGGTCAATGATCTTGGTCTCCAAATCCCATCTAATGGGGCCTATAAACACACTAGGTTCCAAAGTAGTTTATGCTGTGGGAAATAAGGAGCTATTGGCCATCAAGGAGGCTTTGGAGGAATGGCGTCACTGGCTAGAGGGCAGCCACCACCAATTCATGGTTATCACGGATCATAAGAACCTAGAATATCTAAAGGCAGCCTTAATTCTCGGCAATTCACCTACCGACCCGGATCCAAGAATGGTAAGGCTGATGCTCTAGCTCGCCACTACGATCCACCCATGCAAGAGCACGAGCCAGGTACTTGTGGCCTATGAAATAAAATTGTAATTTAATACGCCCCATTAGATGGGATTTGGAGACCGAGATCGTTGACGATCAAAGGGACGACCCTTCCCCGGCCCAATGTCCAGAGGGAAAAACAAACAGATGGTGGTTGGAGGGAGGAAGCATTACATCAACATTACATTAACACATTATTATTTAATTCATCCAGGGGTGGTGCCTTCATATAGTGGTTAGCACAGTGGCCGCGGGCAAGGGGTCTTTCTGTTTTTCCCACTCTTAGATCGAAGTTCTAAAGGAAACTTGTTTTCCAATAATTTTATGATTACTATTCATCTAGAAACAAATGTAACTTATATGGAATTAACAATGTAAATGTAACAAGAAAAACAATTGTTTGTCTTATTATCCCTAAATCAATCCTATCTCCATCACTTAATCATAACGTAATTCAACCTGTGTTGACTTTTAAAATGCCTATTTCATGCCAAAGATAGGCTTTAGTGATGAAGGAGAAAATTAATTTAGCAGTCAAATCTGGAAATCTTATTGGGATCTGGGATTTTTGTCTTCTGCAACCGGTTAAAATGTCTCCTGCGCCGCTGCTTTTGGCTAAATCACGTGCAAATCCTGACAGTAGAGGAGAATATTAAACCGTAGGTTTTATTTTGTTCACAAACTGCTTACTCTGGTTGTTTTGGTATGCTGACTTTGCGAGCAGGTGCGTAACTGAAAGCGTGTTCGGTTAGAGAATTTCCTTACGGGGGGGGGGGCATCAGCAGGAGCGCGTCAACTCAGCGCACAGCATCAGCAGCACGTAAAGAGGACATACATAATGCATGACATCTGTTGATTTTCTCCTGATGCTGATGTGAAATAGCAAAAAGTCGGTAGAAGCCCTGAACGAGCATCGCAACTATGGACATGAAAGTCCATAAATAACACACTAAACAGACTCAAACGAATAATATTTCTTTGGAGGTAAAGGTTTAAATCGGATCAGCATTGCCCCCATCACTTCTCTGAATGAGTCATTTTCTGTAGTAATATATACTGTGTGACTTCATCAATTTTGGGCGCTTTAACAGAGCGCAGTAAGGAGCGAGCGACGTCGGCGTTTGGTCCAGGGCGGTGCCGCGAACTCGCCCTTGATGTGCAAGTGGCGCCGACGGCTGTGGCGCGTGCTGCCGTCCAGCAGAAATGAATTGGATGCTGAAGGAGACGACTGGACACATCGGGAACGCTTCATCCGCCCGTGGAGGAAACGAGAGTCTCTCCTTCTCCTGGAGGCTTACTGTGCTAGCCGGCGTGCTCATCACCACCATAGTGGTCGACGTGCTGGGCAACCTGTTGGTCATCGTATCGGTTTACAGAAACAGGAAACTTAGGAAAACAGGTAGGGGGCTATGGATGGAGTTTCATTTTATTTCATTTTTAATGAAATAAAATTGTAATTTAATATAATTCAACGTAGTTTGTATTTTTCTTTCTTTCTTTCTTTCTTTCTTTCTTTCTTCTTGCTTGGAAGCTGATAGTTTTTGGTGTGGCAGTTCATATGGTTTAATCTTAATGTGTAATCTTAATCAGTGATTTGTAATCTTAAACAGTGTAAATTCTAAAAATATGCGCTGTCTGGAAGAACATTTTTCTTGATAACATAAATATCACCATTTTATTTAGTAGCATGAATCTTAAATGGTCCTTTTAGGAAGGAACCTGCTATTGATCTCATGCTAATTAAAGTTTGTATTTATTCTCCATGGATCAATTTTCTAGAGTTTGTATCAGATTTATTGAGGGCTCTGGCTGCTCTAAAAAAGGGCCCCACTTTCTTTTAAATTTTACTTTTAAAGTAGATACTATTTTCTTAAAGAATGAAATCCTAACATACTAATATCTGTTCTAATTTTATTTATTGATATTGTAGGAAATGCTTTTATAATCTTCAATTTGTTGCGACTCCATAACTGATTACTATTTTAAGTAAAACTGACATTAACTCTCTAAACAGAGTTTCTGTCTAAAAGCTACCTATTCCAAATCAGAAAATGGTAACAATTCTTACAACTACTAGGTAGTTACTTAAACTGTTTAACATTATGGCTTTTTTTGCTTTACCTCAAAAGAAAGGTTTGTGTTCTTGCTTCTTTAAAAGCTGTTGTAGACCTTTACATTCAGTGCATTCTTTTTAAAACCTGACACTGCAGGCATACCCTGACCTAGGTAACGCTTAAGGAATGAAACTGTTTGTGTCGACTTCAGGCAGAGAAATAAATCGATTTAACATTCACACCATAGTAAACAGCTTTTCCCCAAGATGACTTGTTCTGCATTTTATTTAAAATCTGTATGTTTATATTTGTCTATCCTAAAATAAAGTGTTTTTCAGCCATGAGTGGTTCTTCTTCTATCTTCTATACCCGCTTATTCCCGAATCAGGGGTCACGGGGGTATGCTGGAGCCTATCCCAGCGCACACTGGGCGAGAGGCAGGGGTTACACCCTGGACAGGTCGCCAATCCATCGCAGGGCCACACACACAACCATACACACTCACTCTTACTCCTATGGGAAATTTTCAGTCACCAATCAACCTAATGCACAAGTTTTTTGACTGTGGGAGAAAAACAGAGTATCTGGAGGAAACCGACTCAAGCGCGGGGAGAACATGCAAACTCAGCAGAGAAAGACCCCGAGCCCAGGATTCAAACCCAGGACCTATGAGTGGTTCTGAAGAAGAGATATCAGGTGCTTCAGCACCCCCAAAAATACTAGAGCACCTCAACAGCATTCACCCAATAGAATGGGGTACACCCTAGACAGTTTACCAGTCTATGGCAGAAAAGCACATAGACGAACAACCAGACACACTCTCAAACTCACTCTTATGCGCATTTTAGAGTCCCCAGTCAACCTGCCATAAAGACATAAATTTCCGTGGACTGTAGGAGGAATCGGAGTACCTGGAGTAACCTCCGCACAAAAGGACGCCTTTCCCGGGAATTTAATTGCTGTGAGGTGACCGTGCTAACTTAATTAATGAAATAAAATCATTTTGCATTTTAAATTGTTTTAATATCATGCATTTTGTAATTTAATAGCATTTTAAGTGATTTAAGCCGATTTATGAATCTCATAATTTCAATGTATTTCTTGTTTCCAATGAAAAAGAATATAAAGACCATGTCCATGCAGAGGCACAGTAGTGCACAACACAACTATTAAATTAAAAAGTTCACAACATAACGTAATCTGTGTATATGACAAGAGAATATATACATAAGTTATGTGATTTTAAAATTTGTAGTTATAGTTGTAGTTTTTAAATAAACATTCAGTTGTGTTTTGGCTTGATTCCATTGTGTTTAAACTTAATACCGTGTGTTTAGACTTGATTCCATTGTGCGCCGACTTGATTTGCTTTTGTTTAGACCTGATTCCATTGTGTTTAGACTTGATTTCATTGTGTTTTGGCTTGATTTCATTGTATTTTGAATTTTTACAATATATAAAATTGCCCATATATATAATTGTCCTGTCAATATTCTAGCACACCAACATTCATTCATCTATTTATCTTTTATACGCCACCACGCCGCCCAGCACCCCAACATCATCACAAAATTCTCTGGTATCCCCTATGTCTCTCCAGCATGTTGTCTATAAATGAGTGAATATAGTGTTAACAATATAGGGTTCCACATAGCAGTACAGCAGACTGAACGATTAGTTATGGAATGGCTAGGTGAAATATGTATTCAATAATTTTTAAAAATCAAAGCATGGCCTCCGGTATAAAAAAAGTTTTAATTAAAACTTGTAAAAAATTACGTATGGGATGTGAATGTGCACATTAATAATAAAAAAAGATATTAAAATGTAGAAGTGTAAATTTCCTTCCTTTTTTTTAAATGATGATTGCTTGCAGAAGGCATTAATTTCAATTCTAATTGCACCACTAGTTATAGATTTGAGTCTTAATGGTTAGCACATTTACCTCACAGCAAAAAGGTCCTGGGTTCGATTCATCGAAGATGAATACAGTGTGGTCTACAGACACTTAGTTGTTTAGCTGAAGACCGGGAAGACTTGGGTTGAAAACCCACCACTGCCATTCAGCCAGCCAATGTCCGGTCCTACAGCAAGACCCTTAACCCTTTCTGCTCCAGGGGCACTGTTCCTTCTGTTTTAAGTGCCTTAGGAACGACAGAGGATTGCTGCTAACGGCAGGAAAGTTAGGACAATTCCTACTTTTTCTATGCAAATTGTGGTAGGGGCACAACCTCATAGTCTTTCAGCTTGCCCAAAATTGCTAGCGGCTCGCCTGAAATGGGTATTAGCAATGAGGTTAAAATGGTACAATAAGCCCTGTTTTCAATACAATGCCAGTCTGTAAAATTAATTCATAGCAGTTAAATAAAACAGCAAAACAGCAGATGCAGGTGGTGGAAAAGGCATCTTATATTTCTGTTTTGGAAAAAAAAGATTCTGTGTCAAAATCAGCACATTGTGGGTAAGATAAGGAATCTGAGGTAGAGTGGATAAACCTAAAAATCATATTTCAGTATGCATGTTTACATGTAAATTATTGAAATTACATATCAGTTCAAATGTTAACATTTTTGATAAAATGACTTAATAATTGACTGTTTTGCTCCTTCCTTAGGAAATGCCTTTGTGGTGAGTTTGGCAGTAGCAGATCTCGTAGTTGCCATCTATCCTTATCCACTGGTCTTAACTGCAATTTTTAACAATGGCTGGATTGCTGGAAACATCCACTGCCAAATCAGTGGCTTCCTGATAGGGCTCAGTGTTATCGGTTCCATCTTCAACATTACCAGCATCGCCATCAATCGCTACTGTTACATCTGCCACAGCTTTAACTATGACAAGATTTTTTCCAAAAAGAACACTATGTGTTATGTAGTGCTTGTGTGGGTCCTCACTATCCTGGCCATCGCACCCAACTGGTTTGTGGAGTCTTTGCAGTACGATACACGTGTGTATTCATGCACGTTTGCCCAGTCGGTCAGCTCGACCTACACCATCATGGTAGTGGTGGTGCACTTCATCCTGCCCATTAGCATTGTTACTTACTGTTACTTGCGAATCTGGAGCTTGGTCATCCAGGTGCGCAACCGTGTCAAACCTGACAACCGGCTCAAGATCAAGCCCCATGACATTCGCAACTTTATCACTATGTTTGTGGTCTTTGTGGTGTTTGCTGTGTGTTGGGCTCCTCTGAACTTTATTGGCCTGGCAGTAGCACTGCAGCCCAAGCTAGGCCAGGAGATTCCTGTATGGCTTTATACAGCAAGTTACTTTATGGCTTATTTCAATAGCTGCTTAAATGCAGTTATTTATGGCATACTCAACAACAATTTTAGAAAGGAGTACAAAAGAATTGTGCTATGTCTTTGTAATATTCATTGTTGACCTATTTTCTTTCAAAAAGGAGACGCACACTGTGAATTTACTAGCATACAAATCATATTTAACCAGACAGGGATAAACAGAATATTCTTAAAAATTGCATGGTTAAAGTCCTGGATGTTTGAAAAATATAATATCTAGCTTAAGGTTTGCACTGGGTATGGGATACAAACAACATATATATTTTTTATGTAAGGAGTTGCAGCTGCAAATAATCTCAGAAAAATGGTTTCAGTTAGCACAGTGTCTTAATTTTGGCTAAAAATAACAGTTAATACCCTAAAACTGCATTATTAAAGTGAGTTTCAGGTAAGTATTGAAAACAACAAACATTCATGATATTTATCTGTCGTTTTTTTTTCAGAAAATAGAGAGTAAATTCTCACACATTTACATTTTCGTTCTCTACGTTGCACCACAGACCAAAAGTTGGCGGATGCTTTAGTCCAGGTCAGGATCCCTCAGGAGACCATCCGCCACCTCAACAAGAGCATGCCCAGGCGTTGTAGGGAAGTCATACAGGCACGTAGAGGCCATGCACACTACATAGCCTCATTTTGACTTGTATTAAGGACATTACAACAATGTTGGATCAGCCTGTAGTGTGTTTTTCACTTCGATTTTAGGTGTGACTCAAAATCCAGACATCCATGGGTTAATAAATGTGTTAATAATGTGTTAATAAATTTTCATTGATAATTTTTGTGTGATTTTTGTTTTCAGGACATTCAACTATGAAAAGAACAAAGTATTTAGTAAGAATATTTCATTCAGATCTAAGATGTTATTTAAGTGTTCCCTTTATTTTTTCGAGCAGTGTAAATACAGAAGCGCAGTCCTATAGGTGTTGAGATAGTTTTCAGGCAGTTTTTCAATCACAAACACAGTATGTCTTCATGGAGCTCAGCGGCTTCGTGCACGACAACAGTGCATAAAAAGTCTCATCAAAGAATTTCTGTCTGTTTTGACAAGAACAAGTTGGAAGACATTTCCCAAGTTACACGAGACCTTCCTGTAATAATAGTGCTTCAGGCCAGTGCTCTTCCTGTAAAGAACGTAGGTTTAGTGTAATACAGAAATCTTATGTCAGTGGAGAATGTCTTGGCTGAAAAACACCTTAGGAAAAATGAACAAATTTCAGAAGTAGAGAAGAATCTGTCAATATGTTCATAGATTCTTATCTTCAACCAAGGCAGCTAACACCTACAATATAAAATCAGTTAGTGAAAGTATATCGGTTTTCTAAATGCAAATTAGCAATTGAGGCCTAATTTCTTAAACATATTATAGAGCTGTAAATAGATCAAATAATAATTTATTTCTATATTTCTATTAATATATTTCTATTTTTCTATCCATCACATTGGCTTTGATTTTACTGCTAAGCACATTTAGCTATATAAACTATATAAAGTTTGTGGCACGTGACTATCAGATTCATATGTGCTTTTAAACATCTTATTTTAGATTGATTCTCCATTTTGCTGTTAGATTAAGGTCCACTATTCTATAAATATTTCCCACTACAATTCAAAGCTTGAATGTAAGATATCTCTTCATTCAGCTCCAATATCTGGTAAAGAGGTCTGGGAGTGCAGTCTGCATTCTAGTTCATCCCAAATGTGTTTAATGGTGTTAAGCTTTGTGCAAAAATTTCTGAGTTCAGGGGCTTGGTTTTCAAGGTATTTGTCATGCTAGATTCTTAGTTCCATTGAAGAAATAATGTGAAACTGTGTGCTTCCATATTGGGAACAACATTTAAGGAACCATATGAATCTAATCAGCTAACCACAAACTTTTGGCCATATAGTGTATCATATTATAAAGTACATTAACTATATTTATTTACAGCATGCCATGAACTGTAGCTGAAGATGTTTATACAGACAAACAGTTGATGTTTAGGGTTTAGTCATATTCTTAGTATTAGTCTTAGTCAAGTCATATTACTAGTTAAGTGCATAAAAGTTTACCTTCTATTTATAATGGTGTAAGTCAGGATAAACCATATCTGATAAAGTTTCTCAGGGATGCAGTTTGCGTTACAGTGGATTCTAAAGAGTGTGTGCATTATCAACATACTGGTATAATTTATTGTATAAAATTCTGTTAATAACTATACACACGGCTTTGTTCTTTAGGTTAAAATACCTGAAAAGAAATTTGTAAGGTGATAAGTGTTCTTTACCAGCAGATTTGTAATCATAAATAAAATAATATTCATTCCCACAAATAATCCACGGTTGGTCGTTTATTACACCAGTTTTCATGCATCACAGGACTCTGGGTTTATAACTCACTTACAGCACTTTAATTCCTACAGTAAATATCTACACCGGGTATGGTTGTAGTCTGTAAACCCTAACACAGGCATCTATTAAGGAAGCAATTGTAACAAAGTGGAATTATTTCCAGCTTTATAATCATTGTAGACTGACGGGGGGGCACCATGACTTTGAGTAGATTGTAATCACTTTCAGCACTGAGAGACCGAAAGAATCGCTGAAAAAAATGGCACTCATGTTGCCTAATTCTATTCATTTACGTGACATGAGTAGAATAGAACGTAGGTTTTAAAACAAACAACTCTAAAAAATAAACAAAATAAACACTCAATTAACTTTTTTTACAATTATTTTAAATATAATTTAGGTAAGAGATATACTAAAGAGGTTTTCATGTCAGTCCCAATGATAAAACACTGATAAAAATTGGTCCAAAAACATTTTTTTACCTTTTGGAACCCCAGTTGAAAAAAACAAACCAAAAAACCCATTGGCAAACAGAATTATGCAGTCAGCTTGCTGCAATAGCCGGCAGCTGTGAAAGTTGATAAAAACACTAATGTTGACTGTGTTATTAGCGCAACAACGGTTAGGTTACTTTCCCACCACCCACACCATCATTGTACTGCAACATCATATTGCAGATGAGCAACAGGAGTCAAATTCCATTAATTATGTCAGATATTCATAATCATGTTAATAAAAGTTCCTTTTTTTGTAGTCGAATTTCTGCTGCATAAAATAAAATGTACAAGCTAATTAAATGCAAAGTAAGAAAAAGAGACGAAAAGTAAGGAAAAAAGTCCAAAAAGTATTTCCCCTTAATTGTACTTACGGTAATACCACTATTAGGGTATTAACGAAAGTTATTGAAAGGTGGGAAAATTTCTACAGCATCACAATCCTGTTATTCAACAAGTAATTTACCACTGATACATAAACATTAAAGACAACAGTAAAAAGCAGCAGATATACAGTGAATACAATCCTTTTAAACAGTGATATTGCTTAACTGATGGCTAAACATTAAAGAAAGGAAATTACATACTATATTTTTTCAAAAAGATAGGCAAATGTAAAACCATAAACAAATAAATAATCCCTCAAGGTTAAAACTATAAATTCCTTTTGCAGCATTGGAGAATATTATACTATGAAACACACAATTTGCTGTAAATGTGAATTCATAATAGCTTCCTTCTTATAAAACCAAGGTATTATTTTAGTCTTAAAAACTACCTTGAGTATACATTTATATTCCGAGATATTGGGCTGTGAAGAAAGACCCAACAAGTCAATAAAATATTCTGTCACCATAAAATCTGCAATCTGCCACTGTGTTTAGAATGACTGCGGTGGATAATCTCCACTATAGAAATGTAGGTCCCGGCTATGAAGCCCAGCAAGCCAAGAAAGCTGATAGCAATGTTCTTCATTATAAACCAGTTTGAAATGCCCTCGGTGTGGAAGGTGATTATCTGCAGCAGAGGAGGAAAGATGAGTGCTAAAGCACTGCTGCTGATTGACCCAACCAAGGAAATGACCAGGTCCAGCTCAGGTATGAGGATGGCCAATGCACCTACGAGAAAAAAAATTAGGAAAGAGAAGTTATTATGGGTGGCTCGGTGGCGAAGTGGTTAGCACAGTCAACAAAAACAAGAAGGTCCTAGGTTCGAATCCCGGACTTGGGGTCTTTCTGTGCGGAGTTTGTATGTTTTCCCTTGCATGGGTTTCCTCCGGGTACTCGGGTTTCATCCCACAGTCCAAAAACATGTGCATTA
>JAOTQW010000029.1:8557040-8569560 GCA_026260075.1 Sisor rabdophorus | reverse complement strand
GGGTGTACCCCCCTGCCTTCCACCCTATGTGCGCTGGGATAGGCTCCAGCAGACCTCTGTGACCCCGGATTTGGGAATAAGCGGGTAAAGAAGATGAAATGAAAAACTTCCTTAATTTCTCTCTCCCCCTTTCTTTCTCTCTGGTTCTCTACTTGACCATGGATCTGCACATGCTTTCAGTGTTCCTGACCTTTTTGATTTCCAACCTTCCTGATCAATATTGATACTCTCAATACATTAAAACCAAAACCTTCCCTACATGAACAAACTAAAGACTTAACAATCATGAAGGAATTCTCCAATCAGCAAACATTTGAAACAACTTCTTGACCATATATACTGGTCAACATTTGAAGTGAATATGGGTCATGACCAGTATTTTGTTTTTTGTATTTTCACCTTAAATAAATGGTCAGCAATTACATCCAACCACATCTTTACTTCCCTGAGAGAAAGCAACCATAGAAGCAGCAGATTTTTTTCCTTACACTTTTCCTATTTTTTAAAGCTAAGCATTGATCATTACAAGGAAGCTCAACTCAGTATGCTTGATCAAGGCAAAAAATGAAGTTCGACCAGCCAGCTAACTTTGGAAATATAGTACAGTAGCCCACCACAGATACAGAGCCTGTCAGGATGTATAAGCCAGAGCTGATGCCTGCAGTGGAACACTGTGGCATTAAGAGAAAGCCCCATCCAAAATGCTGCTGCTTAAGATCAGCCAGTTATATTATGTATAATCTTAGAAAACAGGGGATAATTTCCCTTTGCCTCATGATCTGGCTCCCACCCTCTGGGCCCATCAACCTTCTCATCTCTGTCTTTATCCTGCTCTTTGCTTTACCTTGGCCTAGTTGTAGGGTCACCAGGGTTACCAGGAATATTACCCAACCAGGACACCAAAGTTTCTTTGTTTATCAAGGCCATGTAGTATTGTTATGCAGTCTTTGTCATGGCTCCAGTCATGTGTATTAACCATGGTTGTTATTAGTTATTTACAGAAATATAAATTTAATGCTGCCTTGTGGTAAAAATGTGCAGCAAACACAAACTTAATGCACTTCAGAGGTGGACAGTTTAAAATACATCTAATGGTTCCATCTTATATTGTTGCCATACTTTAGCCCTTTAACGGTATCTAACCACAATGATACTAAAAATGTTTGGCCTGTAAATTCAGTGCCATAAACTCACAATATATCTGCACCAAGCACAATCTTGCTTCTGTGCTGAAAAAATTGTCCTATCATAATTGTAATAATTGGTTATCAATCATTTATTCATTTAAATAATACATTATAATTTAAGTAATATCTAATAATACCTTATCTTTTAATCACTTAACTTTACACTATGCACAACAAAAATTGGTGGAAAGATGCTTTCGTGCTTGTTTGATGCTTTCGTGTCAACATTGACAAAATTTGCAGCATTTGGCAGACGCATTTCTCCATACCAAACATTTCTCCATACCAAAACATTATTCCCTGTTATACAACTGAGCAAATGGTGGTTGAGGCCCTTGCTCAGGGGTGTAACAGCTGTGGCTTGGTGGTGCTGTAGATCAACCTCAGATCTTTAGGTTGGTCATCCAACACCTAAACCACTAAGCTACTAATTTCCCCACAATCTTAAGAGAATGTTTTAGGCTTATGAAAGCGATAGAATGGGCTACCTTGTTAACATGTACAGCAATATACAACTGAGTATTTGGAGGTTAAGGATCTTGGTTTGTTGGTGCTGGAAATGGAACCCCAGTCTTTCTGGAATCAGTCAGGGAATAATTTGTTCATATGTTGTAAAGATAAGTAATAAATTCACATAATTTACAATAAATTATAAGCGAGTTAGAAGATGAATGAATAAATATCCGCTGTTGCATGAGAATAAAGGACTGGTCGTTAATTATTTGACTATAAAAATGGACGTGTGTTTTCCACGTGATTGTAACGCAACTATATAAAATCCATGTAATTTTCTTTGTTCCGGATTTTTATACAGTTCAACGTCCTTTCCGCGTCGTCTTTCAACAGAAGCACCTGAAGAGCGCAGTTCTAACAACCTTGCTTTAGAATTAAGACCACGCCCTAAAGTGAATTTCATAGGGGGTTGCAAAAGACAAAGAAAACGTGAATGGTTCATTTTTGGTATAGTTTGACGTCTAGATCAGTGATTGGCTAGTTCTCTCCTATCGTTACATTCTATTGGTTATCATTAATCGCGTCCTGGTTCGAGGCGTGCGTACTGTTACTGCCCATCCGAAACCGGCTAAGCACGCGCTGCCATTCTTGCTCCACCCGGCGCGGAGGTGATTTCATTCAATTCAATCCAGATTTCTTCAAACTAATTGTAACATATTATTATCGGTAAGTAGCGGAAATATTCTTATATAAGTAAAGAACTGCAGTTTTTGTGTATCTGTGAGAAAATTATTTAGAATTAACGCGTAATCTCGCCAATTAAGCTAGCCGTCGAGGCTAACACTGCGTCTTAGCAGTGTGCGAGTATGTTAACCAACTGTGTAGCATTTCTAGCTAGCAACTAGCTTTATTGCTATTACTGACCGTGTCAAATATGTATTTCGTTTTGACGGGTATTTTTTATTGTTTGGTTTAAATTGGTTAATGCTAGTTAAAATGTAGTTAATTTAGATTTTATTTGATTTGTGGAAGCAGCTACGTTAAACCATTGTACTGACCGCTGCGCCTTTATTCGGTTTCCGTATCCGGTTACGGCTAAAAAAACTATAACGTATTTAAATATATTTAAAAATTAATACAGACTAATAAGTTTGACTCTATCTTCGACGTATGTCTAGATGCCGTGTATCTCGACCATATCCTACGTTTGCTAGGTTGGTTATCCGTCGCACGGCTTAGCTAACTAGCATATCCGGAATAATGGCGAACACGTGCTGACAAAAGGCGAGCCTTATCTTTTTGACTCTTTCTGTCGTTGTCGTTTAATTATTTTTAATTGCCAGTCTTTCGGGTAGCGTATATGTGTAAAATCTTTCGTTGTAACAAAGCCACGCTGTAAGTTGGTTATTAGCCGTTCTGCTTTATGATCGACTTTCAGGCCCGGTGAGTAAAGCGGTGTTTTATAACGATAATGCGGTTCTCTTCCGCTTAACTACTGGACGGGTTGTGTGTTGCCGTGGATACAAACGTTACCTGAAGCTCGACAACACTTTAATGAGGCCATGGATGTGCTGTTGAAAGAGCACGCCATACGCCTCCATCTTGGCATACAAAGGATTTGGTTATATGTGGATTGGGGGCAGATGGTCGTGGGGATTTTGCCAGCAGGTGTGATTTTAAAGCCTTTTTTGTTTTAGTTTAAACCAGCGGACCAAAGAAATGGTGATGGAGAAGCCAAGTGCCCAGCTTGTCGGGCGAGAGTTTGTCCGACAGTATTATACCCTTTTGAACCAGGCTCCTGACTACCTGCACAGGTGAGGAATGTTTGGAATAGTTATTATGGTCATTTTATGGATTTCCTTTTGAGTCAATTGTAAATCCTACACAAAATGTAAAAATTATTTAAAAAGAGAATTTTTTGCATCAATTTAGTTGTATATTTCGATTGTTTTTCTATTTTACAGTTAAATTATTTGCAATGTAAAATTTATTGTCCCAGCTTATTAGCTGTGACCACAAATATTTGGATATTTAGCAAACTTTTATTCGGGAAGACACAAGTGTTCTCATCATTAAACAGCACAAGGGCCTAAATCGTTTGCCAATATCAATTTTTTGCACTAAATATACCAAGATGTATATGAAGCTCAGCTGAACAATGATGTTACTGGATAACTGGTTCATAGTCTAATTTTTTTTGCCCATACAATTATTTTAAAAATTGTGTAATTAAAGATTTCCGGAATTTCCAGAAAGCATACTAATAAAATAAAACTATCCAATTGCTGTTTGAGTTACTCTTGTAATTGGTTTTCGACTGGTTTGAATTTGCAGGTTTTATGGAAAGAACTCTTCCTATGTGCATGGTGGTTTGGACAGCACTGGCAAACCTGCAGAAGCTGTCTATGGACAGTCGGTATGCATGGCAACACATTTCTGATATTTTCTGGTTATTTTGTTGGCTTTAGTGCCCTGCTTTCTAACATGTTTTTCTATATAGGAAATTCATAAAAAAGTTATGGCTCTGAGCTTTCATGACTGCCACACCAAAATCAGGCATGTTGATGCTCATGCCACTCTGAATGAGGGGGTTGTGGTGCAGGTGATGGGGGAGCTGTCTAACAACATGCAGCCTATGAGGAAGTTTATGCAGACCTTTGTGTTGGCTCCAGAGGTATAGTATGCAACATTTTTAATATTGCTTTACCTTGAATTTAGTTTTATTTGCTTTCATTTGCTTGGTGTGGGTTACATAATTTATTACTCATGCCAAATATTTTCTCGTTTAGGGCACTGTTGCAAACAAGTTCTATGTACACAACGACATATTTCGCTATCAGGATGAAGTCTTTGGAGACTCTGACTCTGAACCTCCTGAGGGTAATCCATATGCATTTTATATTAGAGGTTTGCTTGCAGGTGCCTTTGCGTGTGGAAAGAGGTATAATTTTTCTTACCTTTGCAGAGTCAGAAGAGGAAGTGGAGGAGCTGGAGGAGAGGGTGAACTCGCCTGAAGTGCAGCAGGAGGAGGCTGCTGCGTTCTATGAACAGAGTCCTTGGTAATGTCCCATTTTCTATTTTTGGTCTCATTTGTAAAGCTTGGTCGGAAACATTCAAACTTGTTTACAATAAGGAACGATGCACCTGTAACTACATTAATAGTGTACTTTGTATTTAATCATTTTCATTAAGTCAAACTTGTTTTTGTAAACCCTGTCTTATCTCACAGGATTATTTAAAAATTACCCATCATTTAAATTAAATTAAAAACCTACCCTATTGCACTGTGGTTAAATGTGTAAATATGGGACTAGGGTTTTTTGTGCTAACCCAGTCAAGGAGATTAGATTTTAGGATTGTTAATCATGCATATTATCTTCAGTTGATTGCAATATTAAACATTGTGCTTGCCCTGCCTGCACATTACAGATGACTTTGGCTAAATGATTTACCCAGCACCAGAAAGCCACCAGTGTGGCTATAACCTTCAATTACTCAGTTGTCTAAGTAGATAACTGCAAGTCACTCAGAATAAGGGAGTCTGACATAGGCTGTAAATGGATAAAAATGTCATTTCAGTGTGGAACCAGAGGCTACCCATGAAGAGATGTCTGTAACTCCAGAGCCCCAGCCTGAACCAGAGCCTGAGATGGAACCTGAGGCAGGTGCTGTGGAGTTGAAACAGGAGTCAGGAAACCAGGCTGAACCTCTTGTTGTGGAAACCAGCCCAAGAGCCCCTTCACCCCCTGCTGAATCTACAACTACTGTACCAGATGAGAACCGGGTATGTGCCTGTTTTGTTTACCCACTTGGCCATTGTCTGACATCTTGTATATTTTTAAGTGGGCAAATGATTAAATTTGTATTTTTGTACTGGTGGATAACAAATGCTCAACATGTTTTATTATAGTATAAGTTTAGAATATGGTCTTTAAGACTTTTTTTTTTCCCCTTCAGCCTTTCTCTTGGGCTTTAGTCACCAGTAAGAATCTCCCCCAGGGTGGAGTGGTGCCAGCTTCAGGAATCCCCCCACATGTAGTCAAAGCTCCAGCAAATCAGGTGTGCCGTCATAAACAGCTGCTTGTTTCTAATTCATGTTTTTTTTTCTTTTTTGAGGGGGGGTGGGTTTTTATTCATTTTATTTTTTAAATAATCCTTTGGCATGTTACTGGTTTTACTGATGAAGGAAAATGCACCGTAAATGCACTCTTTTTATAGTATGCTTTATTTTTATGGCCGCATTTACAACATCTATCAAATGATTCAATTTCAATTTAAAACGATATCCCCTCCAGACGTGACCCTCAGTTGTGTATGTCGGGAGAAAAATCGCATGCAATTTTTGTAGAAAGTAGAAAGAAAATATAAATCAGATGCTTAGATTAACTTCTGCCATGTAAACAGGCTGATGGTATTTTCACCAGTCACTGCAATCATTTGAACATGACACAATTGTATTGTATAGGTTTTGTTTACTTAACCTGTTTTGTTTGTTAAATGTAGTATAGAGAAATATCTTAAAGTATCAAATATTTTGACTGGCTTTAAGGCCTCACTTTGCAACTAAAGTGTGCATTGATTTGCCAAACTTTTAATATATGTAAGCAATAATAAAAGCACCAAATAAATACGTCCATGGTTAAATGTACCTTTTACATTTGCTGTATATTTAGCATATCTACATTGAGCTGTTATGTATGTCATGTATAGCTTGTCAGCGGTTAGAAAATCAGGCATCAAGACATGCCGTTTAAATTCAGCCTTTGATTAAACTTTGCTTGAGGTTTTTTAATACATTACATTTACAGCATTTGGCAGTAATACATTACGTTTATTACTCGGTTAACTTTTGTAGCATAACAAACAAGTTTTTTTGCCTATAATCACTTGCCTCTTGTTTCAGCAGCCCAGGGTTGAAGTAAAACCAGAACCCCAAAGCACAGTACAAAGACCTCAGAGAGACCAAAGGCCACGTGAACAAAGACCGGGGCCACTTCCATCACAGAGAGCTTCAAGGCCAGGAGGTATTTAATGCCATAGAAATCTGCAGGACTACATGGTTTGAGTGTATTTTAATATTGGCTGGAAGTAAATGTTTTCCCCCTCCCCTCTGGTGATTTGAAACTTCCCTAAGCAGTCCTAACTATATGCAGAACTGTCTTTGCCCTTGTTGTTGGTATTGCATCCCCTCCTAAAAATTTAAACCTCAATGAAGGGGGAAAATTTTTGGTGTATTAAACTGCAGTTTTGCATTTTCAGCACGCGAAGGAGAAGGTGGAGAGCCTGAGGTGAGACGTATGATCCGGTATCCTGACAGCCAACAGCTCTTTGTGGGAAATGTGCCACATGATGTGGATAAGGCTGAGCTGAAAGAGTTCTTTGAACGTAAGTCTGCCTCCTGATGGTTAAAGCCTTATTTAGAAACATGACGCCACACAAGCTGCTTTTTTGATGTGGTAATTCAAACAGTTGCCTGATTTTCAGAGTATGGAACCGTCCTGGAGTTGAGAATCAACAGTGGTGGCAAGCTGCCTAACTTTGGATTTGTGGTTTTTGATGATTCTGAGCCTGTACAGAAGATCCTGAGCAATCGGGTATGTTTTTACCAGTTAATGACTTTATTTTTGATGGTTATAAGTTTAATAGTTAATTGCGGTCATGTTTTCCTGGATTATAGCCTATTAAGCTGCGGGGAGATGTTCGCCTGAATGTGGAGGAAAAGAAAACGCGTTCAGCACGTGAAGGAGAGAGGCACATCCGTCCAAGAGGTCCTGGAGGCCCACGGGACAGGATTGGAGGGCCTAGGGGCCCACCTCCTAGAGGAGGCATGGCTCAGAAACCAAGTTTTGGTGCTGGGCGTGGTGCAGGTTCCAGTGAGGTGCGTTACGCAGGGCCACGCCAGTGAAGCAGCTTCTCTTAAATCACTGCTGATGCAATTCACCCTGAGTAACGGCTTTCCTCATCCTGTTTGCAATGCTGCTCCAGGCCTGCAGAGTGGCATATCCCCTTTATCTGGACTCCTCCTGTATTTGAGTTTGAACTCTAATTTGTTGTAGACAAACAAACTACTTGAATTGTGAAAGGAAACCCAGCGTTTTGTTTTAACGTTCTCTCCCTGTTTCTTAAAGGAACGTGTTTTTACTGCTCGAGCAATCCTGTGTATTGCTAGCGCCCGATTGTCAAGTCAGTGTGCAAATATGGTTTTATTTGGAATTGTTGCCAAATCAAATCATGGTTGTTTAAGTGACTAGCATGTAAAAAAAATCCTGTTTGCCTTCTACTGTTGCACTTCATCAAGAATTACATATTTTAACAACTCTGCCGACGAGAGAACAGAATAAACTTAATGTACTGTTTTGAGCCCCGTGTTCTGCGCTATACTCCGATCCTTTAAACTGTAATCTTGAAGTGCAGCTTGTTGGGGAAGCTGCTGCTTTAAGGGAAAACAACCTCGGTTGTGGTTTAGCAGTTCAAGTCAAAGTTCAAAAGTTTCCCTGTTCACATTCAGATTGATCTGATAAATAAATTTATAATCCTTTGGCTCAGTGGTATAACTGGGCATGGTGGGGTTGATGTGTTCAACATGCTGCAAACCAGTTTAAAATCTTTGATTTTCTATCTTCAAATTTAATGTAATCTTATATTTTTGCCCTACAATCGTTGGGAGACCTTATATTGTTAATGTGCCATGTACCCAACATGCTTGTTGCAAATTGTTAAATTTTATCAGATTTGATTACAACCACTAGTACTAAAACCTTCATTTATTTCTGTATGTCAACAAGTTAGTTATATGTAATACATTAGAAATAAGTTGGAAGAAAATGGCCGTCAGTTGTAGAGCTCCTGCAAAGATCTAGGATGCATATGTCTGAAATAAATGTCAGCAGGTGGTATAAAATTACCACTGGCACAAGCTGGTGTCCTCATACCATGACCCACATGAGCTCATGATGTTCTCTGCTGGCATTGACCCCAAGAACAGATGGATTGCCTAAAACTCCAGCAATGTAAGATGCGTTGCATTTGTGCATCTTTGTTATAGACCGTTGATGGATTTTAGAAACTCAATTAGCATACTCTGGAAACAAATAGTTTTCATTAAAAGGTAAAAGTGCATATTTTAAAAAGTAATTATAATTATTCGCTTTCCCCGAGCACAATGTTTTTAATACAAAATTAATTGTTTAAAGCGTTGGTATTATTGGTTTCAGAGTGGTGATATTTAACTGTTCAGTTGATTTGTTTTTGGCTCTGACATAGTCCTGGTGAAATATATTGTTGGTGAAACATCTGAATCTTAGTGCTGGTACTGCCTTTATTTAAACATGTTATTTAAATTGACAGTCTTAATTAAAATCTCTCTACCCCCCAGCTTTATAATGAGCTGCATACAGTATAACTTTATTACGTAAAATATTACATAAATTGTAAAAATATATTTTGCTTATCTGACTTGCAAGCATAAATTAAGTAACCTACCATTCCTAATCTGTAGAGTTCAATATTCACCTTTTGCAGCTGTAACAGCTTTAACTCTTCTAAAAAGGATCAGATGGTTTGGGATATTAAATCGTCTCGTTTAATTCATTTATTCGTCTGCTATACCTGTTTATTCCCTAACTCATGGTTATGGGATTATACCATTGCAAATAAGGAAAATGGCAGAGGTACACTAATCTATCACAGGGCCACACATACTTTCTCATACACACACACGCGCTCCTTCAGCAATCTTGGGTCACAAATCAATGTACATGTTTGAACTCATGGAAAACATGCAAACTCCTTGCAGAAAGACCCCTTTGCCCGGCATTCGCACCGCAGACCTGGTTGGGGGACAAATGTGTTAACCACTCTGGTAGGACCCACTTTTATGACTTGTAGACAGGTTATGTAAACAAAAATATGGTTTTCATGCTTGTAGCTGAATGCACTGGTGCTTTATTAAAGGTCTGAAAAACATAAATCGCTACAATTAGCAGTGTAAATACAAAATATTGTGCATAAAGCACTTATTTAAATTGGTTTCTTGACCTTTTCGACCCCAGCATGCGGTGTCTTGAAGGGTTTTATAAACAACTGGTAGGCATGCTGTAGCTCTAATGCACAAATTTCTTGTTAATAATACACTCAAGTCTGATCTATCCATTGGGTCTAGAATCATTTGTGTAAGAATCAACAATTAAAAATGAACAAGCAGTGGGGCGCAAACGCAGGTCTTTAAAGCTCCTTTCAGATTAGTTACCATTTGAACCACATCTACCCCAATTGAGAATGTTCTAAAACGAAGAAAACGTTAATATATACATAGAATTACTTTTAGGTCTGTTTTATAAAATGTTTATACTATAGAAGGGTTATGCTAAATGTTATAACCATTTAGAAGGCTTCAAAATGTAATCAGCCAAGGGAGCGGCTTATTAGCTCAAAGCATGTTTAGAAGCATAAATTGTCTTTGAAGCGCTAAAAACATCAAAACTAAAAAATACCAGATCCAAACAGGTCATTTGCATAGACAGTGTTTAAAAGGAATGGTTGCATGATATTAATGTTGTTCCAACATTATTCTTGCAGATATTTCTGTTTTGTTCACAAAACACAACCCATGCATCTGAGAAGAAAAAAACAAATTAAATAAATTAATAAATAAAAACCTAGCCAATAAACCTCTATCAAAGTAAAATACATAAACAAAAAATGCATATCTTTCAGTTGCAAAAATCAGCAAACTAGAGAGCATGTGCACTAAATGTGTCAAAAAAGAGGTTCATTAATTACCAAAAATGTGTGCAGGTATGCTAAACCATTTAGAGTTCCTTTCACTGGAACTACGTGGCCAAGCCCAGCTCCTAGAAAACAACCCTAACCCACAAAGTAGTGCTTTACACCACTGCATCTGACACTTTGCAGCCACTCAGCCATGGAATCTCATTCATGAAGATTTTTGCGCACCTGTTTTGACATTTTTGCACTATGAGCCTCAGCATCTGCTGACTCCGCTTTGTCAGTTTTTGGACTACCATTTTGTGGCTAAGTTGCAGTCATTCCCCAAACACTAATAGTACAATAATGCGTAGGGCAAGAGGCAGTGATACGCCCTTTACAGGTCGCCAGTCCATCATTGGGCCACACATCAATACCAATCAATTAAATGTACATGTGTTGGATTGGACATACAAACTGGAACAGGTACATGGCAAGCTGTGGAGGACACTGCTGAAGTAAACTGCTATGTGCTGCTTAGGCCAGCTTTCCTCTGCCTTTGGTTTTGTGGAATTAGATGCATTAACATGGCATTGGCATGAGAATTGCCAATGTGCAACTGTTGCAAATGCCAAGATGGTCTAAAAACATAAAGCACTCACCTAGATGGGAGAACATGCAATGCCGCCCAGAGAGACCCAGGAATCTAACCCTCAATCTTCTTGCTGTGAGGTGAACGTGTTAACCACTACGCCACCGTGCTGCCCTTGAAAAAATAAATATCTTAAAATTTTCTGAAATTTCATAAACTTTAACTTTAAATAATTGCTTGTTTGTAAGTAACTTTAAAGCCTACTGCCTGGTTTTAAGTTTGCCATTGTTTCATAAGATATTTAGTGATAACAAAAAAAAAGTAATGTTGCAACTTAAAATTTATTCATCTTCGTATGGATTTTTTGCTTTCAAGAAACTTACAAATAAATCTGCTGAATTGATTGACATTCACAAAATAATCACTGTGGAAAAGCTGATATGTAAACATGACTATTGTTTTCAAAATCTTAACTAAAATGCATGAAAATTTCTGTAAACAGCAATAGTCTAACACGGTTCCAACTTTATTCATTTCTTTATTAATTCATTTTCTATACCTGATTAATCCATAGTTTGGGGTCACAGCGGTCTGCTGGAGCCTATCCCAGCGCAAGTTGGGTGAGAGGCATGGGTACACCCTAAACACGTTGCCAGTCCATCGCAGGGCCACACATAGACGAACAACCACATACAATTACTCGTATGTGCAATTTAGAATCACCAATGAAAGAATTAAGTGACTCTGAAACCAGATCAAAGTTCTTGGGCCTATTGACAATATAAATGATTTTTTCTGGTTATCCAGTGTTTTTAAGGCACTAAATCTTACACTGAAATGCATTAATTTGCTTTTGTAACATAACTGAATATGAAAATAACTAACTGTATATGTTATATGATGAAACTCATAAACACGCTAAGACAGGCATAAAACCCTGTAGTCTTAAACTATTTACAGAGAAACAAGAAAACTATAAACAAGTGAGGCTGTGAGAATAGATATTGCTAGAACACATTTTATTAATGATCTCATACAGATCCAGTGAATTCTTGTCTGCTTGGAAGAGCATCAATTTTGTGAGTGCTAAGCAACCGATGTCTGCTAATACATTATGAATTTAAGGGTACTTAAAAATAAGGAAGAAGATTTCTGGTTTTTCAGTAAAGTCTGGACCTTCACATTCTCTTGGAATTTATCTTAAAGAAGTGTACTTTTTTAAAACACAACAGAGAAGAACACAACAGATAGAAGCCTCCTTTTGTTATGGATAACTTTTACTATGCTCCTCCTTTTGTAAAGGCTAGAAACTTCAGGATCCTGTCTGTTTTGCAGGGTGCTATAAAATGTCCTAAACTTTTGAGGGTAGTTTAAAGTCTTTTACGTGAAGTGGTAAAGAAGTTGCTGGACTTTCCTAACAGAACCATGGTGGGTACTGAGTGATGTAAACAAGCAGGTACCAGAAACTATACAAGCTTTTCACTGGTGTCCTGTTAACTGAGAGTTTATAAAGTGCATGTTTAATTTTAGGGCGGCGCGGTGGCACAGTGGTTAGCACCGTCGCCTCACAACAAGAAGGTCC
>JAOTQW010000029.1:8530845-8543672 GCA_026260075.1 Sisor rabdophorus | reverse complement strand
TTTGTACGTCGCTCTGGATAAAAGCGTCTGCTAAATGCTGTAAATGTAAATGTAAATCTTATTCACAGGGCCACACACTCCCACACTTGCTCCTTTGGGCATTTTTAAAGTCAGCAATCAACCTAATGTACATGTTTTTAGACTGTGGTAGAAAACCAGAGTACCCAAAGTACACCCATGCAAGCGCAAGGAGAACATGCAAACTCCGCACAAAAAGACTTGACAGAATTGAAGCCAGAACCTTCTTGCTGTGAGGCTAACCACTACACCACCACTTCGCCCTGACTTTCATTCATACTACCTATGAACCATAACCTACATTGATTTTAGTACCAGTCATATACATTCAAGCTTCAAGAAGACATGGTGTGCCACATTAAACAACCTTTGAAGAAAGTGAAATGCAAACCGCACCCCAGGCCTTCTTACCCATCATTAGCTTCTTATGTCATCAATTATTATGTAGCTAAATGAGAAAATCCCCACAGCCACACATCTAAAATGAGTGGAAAGCCTTAAAGTATGGAGTGATGTTTAGGTGTCCAAAAATTTTTGCTTTTATAGAACCAGTTTATATGATGCAAATTGTTTTTTTTAAAACCCTTTTCAAACCTGTTCAAATGTTTCTATCCGGTTATGCTCATATTCAACCAGTATGTGTCCAGCAGGGGGAATCCTATGTCTACTCTGTGAGACAACAAAAGGGGTAGCTTGAGCACTCATAACAGCACTGAGCTGCAGCAGCCACTGTGAATGATGGTCCCTGCAAAATGCGATAGAAAGCATGAGCTCAGCTGTGGATCACCTCTGCCAGCGAGCTTCATTAAGGGAAGTGGTGAAAGTGTAACAACCCTGCTGCTACCGCTCAGTCTGCTAGAATTGATCATATTACTGCTTACCACCGGATGACTGGGACACTGTAGCAGCAACATACACGGCCATTTTGTGCCTCCAAAGCTATATCCTGGTATATACTTTTGTATACTAATTTTAAGCACATCTATTACACACATTAATTATCTTATATGAATTATCCCTCTTGTTGTTATTAGGCATTTGTATTTATTTTATATTAAAATTTATATTTGCAGCGTTTGTCAGATGCTCTTATCCAAAGCAACTTAAATTGTTCACTGTTATACAACTGAGCAATTGGGAATTAAGGATCTTGGTGATGCTGGGAATTAAAGTTGGTAGTCCACCACCTTAACCAATGCGCTACCACATACTACACATTTTATAAATCTAGAATTTACATTTATATTTACATTTCTAACGTATACAAAATGACTTAAATTTATCTCATTTTTATTTTGCTCAATTTAATTAATTTCAACCCTACCATTGAGGAATATGTAAAAATGTATAGAGGAATAGGTAACATCTCAGGTTGTTTGCTTTAGTCCTGATTTAGTACGTTTCTGCCTAAAATAACAGGACGCAAGGTGGCATTGACACAGAAGTATGAACAAGTTTAGTGCTAACACAATGATTTACTGCAGCCTGAACGGCTCCATGAGTGAATTAATAATTAACATTCTGTAAGCGGGTTGCCAGCTATTGAAGACATTAAAATAAAAAAAATTACTCACTGCTTCATATTACCAATGTAAATTATTAATGGGATATTCATCACATGTTTTGCATGTCCATTGCCATTAAATGTATATACTTTATAATATATATCTTTTCTAAACATCAGTAGAAAATATTTGGTCTACTATACTTTGCTACTTTATGTAAGAATTATTTTTACTTTAGTTTACATCAGTCATACCTCATTAGTCTTACTTAAAGGTCTCATTTGCTCTCATGACTCTATGCTGCTTATCAATCTAGTGCAGTTTGGCATCCAATCATTTCAGTTTAGCATTTAATAAAGTTTAAGAAAGTAGAAAAAATACAATACAGGATCATGTATCATGATAATTAGACCATGACCTTCTCCTGCAACATGATGTACTTATGGCTCTAGCTATCTGTGACTAGCCACCCTAGCACTACCTCATTATAATGTTTCAATATGATGGAGTAAGCAATTAAGTGCTAACAATATCTTGCTATATTTCACAAGCCTGTATGTGTTGCTAAGGGTGAACCAGCATTAATTTCAGTAGCTGATATAAGTGACTAGGCCGCAAGTCAATTTCCACCTAAGGGTAAATGTTATGAAACATTTACATGAAGGAAACAGGTTCAGAATAAGGTTTTCAGTTCAAACTATATTAATAATAATATAACTTAGGGCAGTGTGGCGGCATAGTGGTTAGCAGTCTGCCTCACAGCACGAAGGTACTGGGTTCAATTCCCATGCAGAGTTGCATGTTTTCCCCGCACTTGTGTTTACTCCAGGCACTCCTGTTTTCTTCCACAGTCCAAAAACATGTACGTTAGAGTGACTGGAGACTTGCTCATAGGAGTAAATGTGGGTGCCTGTGGTTGTTCGTCTACGTGTGGCCCTGTGATGAACAGGCGACCTGTTCAGTGTGTACCCCTGCCTCTCACACTAAGTGCACAAGAATAAGCTCCAGCAGACCCCATCACCGCAAGTTAGGAAATAAGCTGGTATAAAAGATGAATGAATGAATGAATGAAAACCATACTAAGAATAGGAATTAATGTATAGGTTGCTAGGGTGTCCAGGGTGGACAGGTCACCAGGACAGGTTCTCCAGAAATAGATTCTAGCAGAACCCCATTACCCAGAGTTAGGAAATAAGCAGGTATAGAATATAAATGAATAAATGAATGTTTACTCCGGGTACAATTTTGTTCATGGGTTATGTCATTTATCTTGTGTGAATTCAAGCTCTATTATTCATATTTAAGTTTATTTATTTATTTTTTCCATTTATTTATATAAAATAATTGGCTCTTATTAAAATGTTTTAATATTTTTATTAATTTATTGATTCATCTTCTATACCCGCTTATTTCTGAACTCGGGGTCACGGAAGTCTGCTGGAGCCTATCCCATTGCACATAGTCCGGGCAGATCCCGGACATGTCGCCAGTTCACCGCAGGGCCACAGCAGGGCCACAGCACACTCACACTCACACTTATTCCTTTGGTCAACGTACATGTTTTTTGGACTATGGAAGGAAACTGGAGTACCCAGAGGAAACCCACGCAAGCGCAGGGAGAACATGCAAACTCCACACAGAAAGACCTGGGATTCGAACCCACAACCTTATTGCTGTGAGGTGAATGAGCTAACTACTATGCATATCATGTACACGATATAGACGTGTTAAAATTATGAGTTTAGAAGGGATTGGTTTGTTCAATCATTTCTATATTTATAATCTATACTATATTTGTTCCTCACATATATTTTCATGACCTTGTGCAGGAGGCTGCATTCTGCAGTGTGTGGTGAACCTGCATGGAAACAACTGGATTTGCAGCTTGTGCTGTTAGCAGGTAACCTGGGAATAAAGGAGGTTGAGATCAATGCCAAAAGTGTTTTTTTTCTCTGATGGATTTACCAGAAAAAGTGCTTAAAGCGGCTACATTGTGTTATCTGCACAAATCGGGTTATGGATCACAGTAGGATTCAAGGTTTAGGTAGAGATCTAGTTACATCAAAGCTTCGAGAATCATTGTAAACACCCAGAGGGTTAAGCAGCAAAAGCTTTAACCAGCTTTCCACCAGCTTTTTAATTGAGAACTTTTCAGCTCATCGAATTTAGCATACAGCTTAAGGATTTGGATTAATAGTACTTTAAATTTATATCATAATACAGTTTTCACAATAAGCTGCAGGGATTCCATACACTATCCTATTAGTCTTTTCTGTGTGTTTAAATATTAAAGGATACAGGTGATTTTCATTTTTTTCCCTAAAAAAGCTGGTTTCCTCAGTGTTTTCAATTTACTGAAAAACATGTTATATTTGAAACCCAAGACATTGTATTAATCAAGTGCACTACTCGTAAAAACATTATAAAATATTTAAGGGGGTTTTGCTGATCTGATGCTGCAATGTGTTGATACACAAGAATTCAAATAAATAATTTCTCTGTATCTTGGATTAGAATAAGAAAATTAAAATAAGAAATCAATTCTCAAAACACATAAATTCATTCATTCATCTTCTGTACACGCTCATTCTCTATCTTTTTGGAACTGCAGCTTATAAAGTAAAGGACATACAGGGTTAAAAGTAACACATTCAAAAAAAACACTGATCATGTAAAATAATGCTAATAGTGTATAATAACAACAGAAATCATGTAGAATAATAATAATGCTAATAATGTATAATAATAACACTAATCAGGTACAATAATAATAATAAAATACATTGGTGGATTTCATTCAAACTCAGGATCCATTAGTCTGCAGGAGCCTATCCCAGCGCACATAGGGTGAGACGCAGGGGTACACCCTGGACGGGTTGCCAGTCCATCACTGGGACACACACACACACACTCCTAAGGGCAATTTGAAATCACCAACCAACCTAACATACATGTTTTTGGACTGTGGGAGGAAACTGGAGTACTCTGATCCTAATTAAATAGTACTGGTTTGACAAACAGAACTTAATAATCTGATAATGACATAATCTAATAATAGTGATATAATTAACAGCCAGTAGGCCCCTTTTTAGATAATTCCATGACTACTGTTGGGCAAGAAAACATAGTTACTTTATTTATCTTAATGTTTACTGGTTAGGGCCAAATGCATGCTTACAGAGAGTCTAATATGTAAGGAATAACTGACAGACCAAGCTAATACAGGTGGCTTGCCTAAAAGGGTAAAGTGTTTTAGGGTTTTTTTTATCCCCAAATTTCCCCTACTCTTTATTTACTTTACAGTTTGTTAATTTATTAAAAAATAAAAACAACCTTTCCACCTATTTCATTTCACAGAATGTTTTGTCATGCCTAAACCTTTTGCAAATGTTAATATACTGATTTACCATTTGTATGTGTTAGGATTGTTCATGATTAAATGTGTGCGATGAGGTTAAAATAAGCATTTTACCTATGGTTTACAGATAGAAGTTATAATACAGTATTATAAAGGTTTATTATAAAAATTCCCCACAGCTGAAAAATTCAATAAATATAAGTCTAATAAACAAAAGGTTTTGTTGATGGAAGAACATGGAATTTTACATAATTGAAAATTCATTTCTATTTTCATTCATTTATCTTTTATATAGCTTATTTCCTAACTCTGGGCCACAGGGTGGTGCCTGGGAGCCGATTCCAGCTGGAGCCTATCCCAGCACAGATAGGGCGAGAGGCAGAGCGTGCACTCTTGACAGGTCACCAGTCCATCGCTGGGCCACACATAGACAAACAACCACACATACTCACTCCTATGGACAGCTTAGAATCACCAATCAACCTTATATACATGTTTTTGTACTGTGGAAGGAAACAGGAGCAAGTGCAGGGAGAACATGCAAACTCTGCAAAGAAAGACCCCTTTCCCGGGAATCAACCTTCTTTCTGTGTGGTGATGTGGTAACCAATACACCACTGCACCGCTTACATTTGTATTAAATTTACAAATGTGTCAATATTATTCATTACTGTTGTGTGTTATTTGATTTCATGCTGACTATGGTTTGGGGGGTACAACAAAAAAAACTTTTTTTGTACAGGTCACTTTTTTGTGTTCTGTCTCTCTTTACAGAAACTACTATTGAGTACTCTCTAAAAGAACTTTTAACTCAAAATGTGAAATTGTATAAAGTAACTTGTTTTCTTATAGTTTGTGACACTGTAGGCCGTCATTGCTGCATTTTTCTATAACATTTAAAAAGTTCATAAAATTGTAGAGACCCAATGATTGTAGAAGAAGTTTGTTTAAAACAATATTTAATTTTTTTATATTATCAGCATTGCCAGAATGTCTGTATATAGTAGATTTTATTTAGTTCAAGATTGTAATTAGATTTTTTTTCTGTAAAATACCAGACCATAACAATTTTTTTGACAATGTATAAAAATAAAAAAATAAATATGATCATTTGTTTATTTGTTCTAACACCCTAACATGCATATATTGTGTTGTAGGTTCTGTTCACTTTACCATTCTACTGTGTGTAAGTGTGTGTGCCTCTGTGTGTTCAAAGTTAAAAGTTACCTTGTCCACTTATTTTTGTATCAGTTTTGTGAGTTCTGTGAGTGTGTCAAATTCACTGTAAATGTGTGTGGAAGTGTTTCTCTCTTTGTGTGTGTGTGTGTGTGTATGTGTGTGTGTGTCTTCGTTCACCTTTAGATGTCTTCTCCTCCTCTGGAAGCGCAGCAGTTCTTTGTGCTGGCGAGCAATGAAGTTGACAGCAGCATACTCCAGCAGAGCTGAGAAGACAAACAGCAGGCACACAGCCATCCAGATGTCAATGGCCTTCACATAGGAGACCTGAAGCAGAGATAAGGGTAAAGTTGAATGTAAGCAATAAGACCAGGTACAGTAAGCCATTGAGCATGTCAGTGTGGCGACAGGACCATCAACACAATTCACAAATAAGGTGTTATTTATATATATATATAGTGTTGTCTGAAATGCAAACACCCAGCTATATTTTCTATGTGTAGGAATATGATGAAACATAAACAAAAAAAAACAGATCAGAAATTTTATTCTTGAAATTGATCCTTAAATTAAAAGGCCTGAGGAAAAAACAACAAAAAGCATTGAAACTGTAAGCAATCCTTTCAGAAATAATGTATGGTATACAAACTAAACTTAACAGGACTGCTTTTTTAACTTACATGATAGTGATGGTAATATTTGATATATATATTATTATTATTTTTTTCTATTATTATTATTTTTTCAATATTTTATGAATAAATAAAATAATAAAATGTTATGTGTTTGAGGAAGAAAGTATAAAAAATACTATGCAATACTGTACTAATGGATATAGGTGGGGCGAGTGCAAGGCTTAGCCTTTTCTACTTAACAATAAACAGTTGTTAAATAAATAAAGTTTATATAATTAATATATTTAAATTTTTTAAAATAAAGTTTTGATCATTCATTTAGTCACACTTACTCTTATGGGTAATTAAGAATCACCAATCAACCTCAAGTACTTGTTTTGGACTGTGGGAGGAAACTGAAGTACCCGGAATAAACCCATGCAAAAATGAGGAGTAAACCCATGCTAAAATAAAACCCATGCAAACTCCAGAATGAAAGACCCCTTGCCCAGGAATCGTGACCTACTTGCTATAAAGTGTCTTACCCTTCTACAGTGATGTAGGCTTTTGGAATTAAATATATATTATATTACATATAAAATAAAGGTAATTATATCACATATAAAATATAGTTATATAGATTATTTAATCTGTAATAAATTGTTTTTTTTTAATAAACTTCACACAACTCTAATTTAAATCTAATTTTGTCATCATCATATCAGGAACTCAGAGGCTTTACTTTTTTTATTCTTCCTCTTGCCCTTATTTAAATAGCAGTAGAATTTTCATTCGTCTTATCACTCTTCAACTAAAATTAAATTATTAATGTGTCTCACTGCTTGGGTCAAGGTTGTCAAACAATTCAGATAGAGACAGCAGAATCCTGATTAAGTGAAAGTTGTGTTGGTATTCCGGCTGAGTGGCATCTTTTTCAAATTAGCACTAAAGGATTGGTCAGACACATACAAACAATTGAATACAAACATTTATACACACACACACACACACACACACACACACACACATACACACACACACATGAAAGCACTGACACACTCGGACACCTAATACACACACAGTCCTGTTTGTGTTTCATACTTTTGTTATAATTTTTTTTTGTCTATAATATGTTCATTAATGGAGGCACAGTTAGCGTATTGGTGAGCACGGTCGGCCTCATAGCAAGAAGATCCCAGTTTTGATTTCCTAGTTCTGTGTGGAGTTTGCATGTTCTCATGTGTAGCGCTGCCATACCAAAAAATTCATTTGATCATTTCTAGTGCAAATAAACATTCAACTAGCAAGACCTGAAACATGATATCTTGTTTAACTGGCAAACTATATCCAAAATTCAAGCCACCTTACCCTAGTAAAAGAAAATGCTAAGCATACTTGCAGCCAGACTAATTGTCAGTATACCTTAAGTTTGTTAATGAATACTTATCTTAAAGTGTGCTATTTTGGAAAAATAAATTTTGTGCTATGGATATTTTAGTTGCCTTTTTATTGTATTAAATGTGCTTTTATGTGATGAATTAAAATAACAAGTATACTTTAACACTTTAACTATATGCTTGTGTAAGATTATTAGATGCTTAAAGAGTGATATTAAAGTGTACTTCAACTTTAGGTTATTTAATAATGTTCTTAAAAAAATTAAGTTACACATTACATTTTAATGTACTATTGAAAAAGGAAATATATTACAAATACAATAAAGTATATTTTTTAACAGTTTAAATTACCCCTTTATGCAGTACATATCAATATCTAATCATTCATTTATTAATCTTTTATACCTGCTTATTCCCGGACTAAGGGTCACAGGGGTCTGCTGGAGCCTATCCCAGCGCACATAGGGCGAGAGGAATACACCCTAGACAGGTCACCAGTCCGTTGCAGGGCCACACACAGAACAACAACCACACACTCACACTTCTATGGGCAATTTGGAATCACAAATCAACCTATTGTACATGTTTTTGGACAGTGGAAGGAAAACCCGGAAAACCGGAGTGAACCGCAAGTGTGTGGAAAACAGGCAAACTCCGCAAAGCAAGACCCGAGAATCAAGCATGTTTGCTGTGAGGCGAAGGTGCTAACCACTACAACACTGCGCCACCCTAATATCTAATCACTTCAAGCTAAATTATTAAAAACACACAGGTATAAAGAGCTATGGTTTCAATATTAAAGCATATGCTTGTGAATGCATTAATTTTTATTCTGTTTTTTGGTTATGAACATGACAGGTAAAGAGAGGGGAAGGAGATGAGGAGGGGGGGAATTAAAATCCAACAGAATTTGTCTTAACTGACTTTTGGCAGAGAGGCTCTGGAGCCTGAGCTCTGTGTTGTCATGGTGAGCACTGTGGTAATGCCCAGGCCCACACGAGCAGGAGCAGCATCCATGTTGATCCAGAAGGACACCCAGGATAGAATGACGATTAGGAGACTGGGGATATACATCTGAATCAGGTAGTAGCCCATCTGCCTCTCCAGATGGAAGCGGGCCTCAATGCATGTAAACTTTCCTAAACACACACACAGAAATAAAACAAATATGGTCATTATTAGGTATATCTATTTTGCTTATACACGACAGACAACTTTAGAATGTGTAAATAAAAGGATTTACACATTAACTGATATTTCTATACTGTAAATTAAATAATCAGATAGAAATAATTAAATAACTCAACCATATAATGTAATTCTAATTGAGCTTTGGGTACAAACCTGAGACCATCATGCTGTGCTAACCAGCTCGCTGCCCTTAATCAAATAATATATTATTTCATAATAATATATAATTCCACTATATTTTTTCACACAAATGTATTTTTTATACTGTAATTTAAAAATTTCTTAATTTCACAAAAAAAGAAAAATCATGTTATCAAATTAATGCTATACAAACATTCTGCCTGCAATTTAAATGTGAAGGTTTACACTTAATGGCTTGATTATTATTATAAAACAGTTACGATAGAACATTCTACTTAGAGCAGATGTTTACTTGCTAAGTTTTTTTCATAATCCATCCCTTTGTCTCAAAGCATTCTTTAATGTAATGTATAAAGGCAGTTCGGTTCAGGAACTCGACCTGCATTGAAATAATTTGGGAATGTCCTTTTATAACCTTAAGAGTTGTGAAATAAAAAGAGTATGAGACAGGCCTAGCCTTATCTCACTCCCCAACCGATAGCTACGCAGGCTTTGATCTGGCTGAGGAATCCCACTGTGTGAATTCATCCCCCAAGGGAGAGGTCCAACTCCAGCTTTCCTCTTCCGAGAAGGTGGAAGCCATAAGTACAAAGCGGAGAGTGGAGTCATCACTATTCTCACAAGTGTTGATGAGCTGGTGGAGATTATAACCAGGGTTGAAAGTAAGATAAATATAAAGTGGTCAGGCTAAAAAAGGGACAGTACCCTCGCAGTAAAGGTGCAACCTCCACCTATGGACCGACCATTCTTTCCAGGATAGAAATGTGTGGATCCTAAAGCAAGCCATATTTGTTCAGGCACTTTAACAGCTATGGACTACCATACTATAATATAGCCTAGGCTAGGAAGTATGGTTATCAGGTGATGCTATGGGTTAAACAACAACTAGTAGGCTATTTGTCCCAGCTATCTGTCATATTAGTGCTATGAGTGGATAAAAGCTAGCACTGAGCATGCTTTTTAATACAAGAAAAATCACATAATGACATATAATTACTTTGACTTTGACAGTCTAAACAGTCTGCACTTATGTTAGATGTCTATTATAGGGGTATTATTAGCATATAGCTGCATTAGCTGTAACAAGTATGTGTAGGATGTGTGTATGTAGTTTTCAGTTACTTACTGACCCTTATAGTATGTCAAGGTCACTAGGATAAATTTTTGCTCCTTCAATTTGATGATCATTTTGTCTTATGCCTGCGTGCATTTATATTAAGTAACTAATTATTTGTAACTCTAGTTACAAATAATTTGAAATATTATTTATATAAATACTATAAATGGCCATTGTTCCATGTGTCTATAGGGGATGTGCTGGTAGAATGGGGATGATTAGTGTCAAGCAGAAATAGCATAAAGTTATGCTACAAAATAGTGACAGTAAAATATAGGAAGCTGAGACACCACTTAAACGTATTCACCCACAACATCTTCGCTCATATACTTTCTCTTTGCTGTCTCAACAAGCAGAGATATGTGTCAAATTACTGTTTAGAGCAACTTATAGATAGTCCATATTAAATACCGGCAGCATGAGATGGGAAACATTAAATAACTCTTTGAAAGTCTTCTTAGCTCAGGGTATGCTACATTTCATCTCAGTGGAGAAGCCAGCATTTAAAGTAATTTAAGAGCAATTTGACACCCAATGTGGCTTCCCACTAAAACATGCTTCTTCAAGAAGACAAGTCCAAGCCTATATACATGTAGTATAGAAATGTTTGCATCCATGCAGTGTAAACCATTTTACTATATTAAATTGAGTTTTTATTGACAATTTTCAGAGCAGGTATTAAAACAATAATAGTAGATCAGCTTGGGAAATATATTAAACACAATTTAAAAAACAATTCACAAGTCAATACTTGTTATCACACAGATGCATCCCGATCCATTTTAATTCATTGTGGCACTTCATGGTTGACAGTGCAATGATGAAAATTCTGACATCTTTCACAGAGATCCATTAAAGGCAGGACAAACGATACTTATGCCCAAGACAAGTTCTATACTTAGCAAATAAAATGGGACAGCAGCTAACTCGAAAAAACGTATCAATATGAGTAATTGTGACACTTGAATGGTTGCCCTTGAAGAAGAATGCATAAACATTAGTGGAATTACAAAAATGGTTGTTGGGAGGTGAGGGACCCTCAGGGTTTGATCTGGTGTTTTGTCCACCAGAAGTGAGAACAAGTAATGCAACAATCTTCATTCATTAATTCATCTTCTTTACCTGTTTATTCTCCAGGTCTCCAGTCCATTGCAGCAGCACACACACAACCACACGCACTCACACTTAGAGTCACTCACACTTAGAGGCAATTTAGAGTCACCAATCAACCTAATGCACATGGTTTATGGACGTTTATTCGATTCCTGGGTATTTCTGCACAGAGTTTGCATGTTTTCCCTGCGCTTGTGTTGGTGTCCTCCAGGTACTTCGGTTTCCTCCCACAGTACAAAAACATGTAGATTAAGTTGATCTAAATTGCCCATATGAGTAAAAGTGAGTGTGTGTGGTTGTTTGCCATGTTCGGCTCACAAGAAAAATGTCGTGGATTCGATTCCTGGGTATTTCTGCACAGAGTTTGCATGTTCTCCCTGCGCATGTGTGGGTGTCCTCCAGGTACTCTGGTTTCCTCCCACAGTACAAAAACAAAACAAGTAGAAAATTAACACTTGTGGCCCTGCGATTGTCTGGCCAGGGCGTACCTCTGCCTCTTGCCCTATGTGCACTGGGATTGGCTCCAGCAAACCCTGTGACCCAAAGTTATGGAATAAACGGTATAGAAGATGAATGAAAGAATTTATTTAAAAATTTAATGTTGAATTTCAGATAGTTAAAACCTTTTATATATACTGCAAAACAATGTCACCTCCAAAGTAATGCCAGTAAAACTAGGTAAAAATCTTCATTCACATATCTAAAACTGCTCCTTTTATACTACAAGCACATGGATCAAATCAACCCTTTGACCTTTTTGCGCAAATTCTACACCTCTTAAGAGTGTAACTCTGAAGAAGACGTATACATTTGGCTCGTCTGTTTTGCTCTCTTTTCCATTAGATCCCAAGTAGATTGGCCTTCAGCTCTAATTTCCACTTGATTTTGAAGGTAACAAATCCTGACTGGTGAAAATTACCAGACAGATGGTTTGTAACCTAACTGAAACACTATTAAGCATGGCTGTTAGGATTCTCCTACCACCAGAGACTGTTACCTAATATTTTCCAGCACTGCTTTTTAAACCAAAAATAAGGGAATCATAAAGTCTCTGCATGTAGATCTTTTCATCAGGATTTTTTAAATTAATAAAAGGACCTTGCATAGTCTCACTTACACAAATACATCATTACCTTTATAATTATTATTTTTCATTTTTATCTGACAGCAGTGAGAATCATTCTGTAATTCACAACG
>JAOTQW010000029.1:8518320-8530745 GCA_026260075.1 Sisor rabdophorus | reverse complement strand
AGAGAGAGAGAGAGAGAGAGAGAGAGAGAGAGAGAGAGAGAGAGAGAGAGATATCGGACATCTTTCATATTTTATAATTAGTGTATTTAAATGGTTTATCTTTTAACAGGAAATAATTAATTAGCTATTTAACACTTTCCTTAAACTATTTTTTAGGACTGCTGTTATTTGATAATTTTTTCTATTGTTCTATATCTTTTGTTGTATTTACAGTGTAATTTTTCTATATTGCTGTTATTTTAAATTTTTTTATTTGCCTTTAATAATAGGAAAGAGGAATAAAATAGGGGAGATAGAGAGAGAGAGGTATGGGACCAGAAAAGACCAGAACTGGGAATCAAACCCAGCTCATCAGAGTGCAACTTGTGCATGTGGGTGTCGGCACCATAACCTACTACACCATAGTGCTGGCCGGAAAAAGCTACTTTTAATGGCGCTATAAAAATAAATTTGTTATGATTATTATTATTATTCGATTTCACAGCAAGACATGTCCAGGGTGTAACCGAAAAAATAAGCAGTTACAGAAGATAAATGAATGAAATAATTTCTGAGCCATTTTTAATATTGATTAAACCAAGATATTAATATATTCACTGCAAAGTGCTGTGGTGCTGCAAAGAAACATGTACATCTTTGATGGTTTAGCACACTAGAAATAGCAGGGAAGCTCCAAATGTACAATATTTTCCCAGATGTGGGGAGGGTGCTTACCTGTGTTGTAGTGTTTGGTGCAGTAGCGTAAATCTTTTTCCTCCTTCAGGATAAACTGGGGTAACGTCAGTCCATCAGCCACTTGCACAGCACCTTTTTCATCCCACTCAAATATTAGATCGTTCATAGTATAGCCGACTGAAAGAGACAGGGGTTAAACAAGTAGAAAATTAACACTTGTATAAAACATTCTCATAAGGAGATAATAAAGAGAAAGGAAATAGATTTTGCTAGGGCTTCAAACCCCTTGAAATCTGCTGCATCTCCAAGGACAATACCAAAAATAAAAAAGGAAAAAAAGAGAAAAGGCAATAACATGAACATGCAGCAACTCTCCACACACTCGACTTTAAGGTGCACGTAAATTACTGTGCTTCTCATTACTTCTACGAGGCCAGCAAAACATCTATCTCTGAGCCAGTGAATAAATCTTTCCTAACGTTGTGATGAACAGGGCATACTCACAGCTCTCCAGCTGCATTATACAAGTCTGCACGTCCATGGGGAAATTCTTCAGGTCCATGGGACAGGCCAGAACCAGCGTTATCCTGTTAACAATCAGATCAGGCATTGCAAGCAAACATTACAATCGAAATGCAGTTTCAGCCATTCCATTTAGGTACCTGCAATATTTACAGGTCACATCTAACAAGGAAATGCTTTACTTATAACCAGTGGAACCCAAATAATTCTAAATTGTTAGATGGACATTCTGATAGATGCAGCTAAGGTTATTTTTCTCAAGAATATCTCATACTATAAATGTAACTACAGTAAACTTTACACACTTTCTACTCTCTCAGGGTCTGTGACAGCATCACTACCACAGAATAACAGCTATTTTTTAGTGGGCAATTGAAGTGTGCACCAGCACTGATGCAATTTAGAGGGTGCTCATAGCCAAAAGCTGTGTGATCTGAAGTATTCATTTCATGGTGCCAAGTTAACAAATGATGAGATTCAATTAAACCCCTTGGGTTAATAGAGGCCAGACTCACATTCCACAACCTAAACTACAAATCTTTATGATATGTACATAAACTGTGTTGAAGGTAATATTATTTACACTATACTGGAGTTTACAACTAATAATACATTTTCCTTGTACTAGTTCAACACACATTCATTCATCTTCTATACCCCCTTTTTCTTTAAATCAGGGTCTTGTGAGTCTGCTGGAGCCTATCCCAGTGCATATTGGGCAGGTCGCTAGTGAAACTATTCTACTATTAAATACTGTAAAGCTGCTTTGACACAATCTCTACAGGTGCTAGAAAAATAAAGGTGACTGCTTTTATTTACCCAAGTCCCCTTAACAGACACCCTTGAATGTTTATTTTAGCTTTTCCCTATCCAAATTTTTTTAAGAGCCAATTATAAGCACCCGTTATGGCCAGATGTTTACTGACCACCAAAATCCTGCAGCATCAGCATTACCCAGCATCGACTATACTGTGATGGCTGGGCTGGTGGATTAAGACTTCGACATAAGCTATTTCATTAGTTCATCTGGAGAGTAAATTCATAATTTGGCAAACACATAAATGGCAAACATGGCTCAACTGAAATCAGTAAGTCAAGAGATGAGATGTTTCGATTTAGAGGTGCTGTCACAGATGTAACATAGTATGAATAGGACTGGATGCCACTGGATAGCCCAAAGCACCAAATGTAACCAGAATTCATAGAATCCATCTTTTATAAAGGAATATTAGGACAGGTAACTCATCCATGGCTGACCCTCATGTCATATGTTTTAGGTAATATAATAGAATATAAGGGCGACATCAGGCACTGACACCAGTCAGTGACAACTGGCTTGTAAAATGTTGCTGTGGTACAAATTACAATTTCACAAAGCCCCAACAAGGTTATTGCTCTGAATAGCTTAGTTTTACAATCCTGGCAGCTTGGCAGAGATGTAATCGAAAAAGTAGACACAAATCAACCTACATCCTTGACCAGAGGGTGAAGATTTGCAAGGGTTGAATTGGTTGATAAACATACTTCTGTATGTTATACATAATCTTGTATTTTCAGATAGCCATGTGTGTTTTAAGATAACCACTGCATATATGTGAACCAATCCTAAGGTTTATGTTTATGCTTTCCTATTGTCCCAATACAAATATAATTTTGGAAATTTTGCTTTATAGTGACTGTAAGAATAAAGCAATTCATGACAAGAAAAACACAGTAAGGGCTTTATATATGTAAGGACTATCCTAAGGGATTTTAAATTATTGAGTTTCATATTCAGTCTTAGCTCTCAGCATGACTTCAACTAAACCTGCCTCTTATATAGACAGCAACTCTCCATTCAACACTTTTTATTATAGGCATGGACAGAAAAAAACTGTGTAAGACTAAGCAAGAGAACATGCAGTTAGCTGAGTTAGACACAATATTCTGAAGATGGTTAATGCTAATGAAGCAATGTGTTTTAAAAGATTAAAAAATTCAGTGTTTTTAAAGTGCCTTCATAGCCTGTACAGGGTTTAGGAATGAATTTAGCGGTATTTAGGCTTGAGACTAGAAACCTATATATTTATTTGTTATAAAAATACATATTAACATTTGTATCAGTTGCCAGATGCCCTAATCCAGTGTGATTTACATTTTTCATTTTGTTTTTATCAAATTAACAACTGAGGGTAAAGGGCCTTGCTCAGAGGTCCAGCAGTGGCTTTGTGGGGTGATTAGAATTGACAAACCCACGATTGTCTAATAAGCAATCTAACACCATAATCACTGAGCCATTGGACTGCTAATGTTAGACATCGACTTCTAGTTAATTTGTACACTTGGTAGAATATGAAATAATTAAAAGATAAATCAACCAATGATCAGACACACAATGAATTTTAAAAAAAGTTTGAATTACAAAATTTAGTACAAACAAAATAGCCATGACTGCAAAGATTGAGTTAAAGAGTAAACTTACAAAATACAAAAAAGCAAGGGCCAATCATAAACTAACTAGCAAACAGTAGTTTTTAAATTGTTATAATGCCTGTGACTTCAGAAGAAAAAACAAATAACTGTAGAAGGGAAATAAGAGATAGCTGTGTTTTTACATTTGTATATGTATATACGCCCAAGAGAAAGAAGGTCCTGGGTTGAATTCCCAGGCAAGATCTTTCTTTGCTGAGTTTGCATGTTCTCCCTGGGCTTACATGGGTTTACTCTCCATTTTCTCAATTCCTCCCACAGTCCAAAAACATGTACATTAGGTTGAATAGTGATTCTAAATTGCTCATAGGAGTAAGTGTGCATCTGTGTGGATGTTTATCTATGTTTGGCACTGCAATGGACTGGTGACCTGTCCAGGGTATATCCATGCCTTTCGCCCTATGTGCACTGAAATAGGTTCTAGCAAAACCTAATGTATCCCCAGCTAGGAAATATGGAAGGAATAAAAAAAATTATAAAAATACTAAAATTTTAAGTCTCTAATACGAAAAAATAAGCACATAAAATGAAATAATTTCAGTATTTTGGTATATACTTCTATTTTCTATATTAAAAAAGCAGTTAACAGTCTGCCTTAATATCCAAAAGTCTGAATGGATTCAACAGAAGAATTTAGTTCTTTAAGAATAAAAGATGTCACCTTATGCTATATAACACATTTCCATTTTTAGAGATTCTTAGCAGCTTGTTGTCAGTGGTAACCTCATGGAAATTTGCACCCTTTTCATTGGCAAAAAACAAATCTGGCTTCCAAATGGAGTCCAACATGGAAGGGTCCAGATCAAGGGAGTCATCAGGGTATTCACTGTAAGCCAGTCGAGGGTCATTCCACTGCTGTCTCAGGAAAATATTCACTCTGTAATCCTGTAAGACAACAAAAGCTATGTCAGCAGACCAGAGGTGAATGCGTGCACAGCCATTTCATTTTGGCTAGTGCGTCTAATACCAAAAACAATTTTTTTTGTTGATTAATTGTGTCCTCAAAATGCTGAAAATGGTTAGATCAGTGAAATTAATGGTTAGATCAGTGAATATATATATAAAATTTATAATTTTTTAAGGCTTATTTTTATTTTAAGGCTGGATAAATAAAATAAAATGCTCATTTGAATAAAAAAACTTTTAAATAATTATGTTAACACAAAAAAGTTAACTTTTTTTGTTCAAAATTAAACACACAGTGATTGACTTTATGGATGTTACTGCTAATGGATTGTCACCCTGCAAAATCTATTGAGGTTTACTGAATTGTATTGAATCCCACTAAATTTGGTCAGGTTTTTTTCTTTTTTTTTTAAACTGTTATCGCAAAATAGCAATCCACCATTTAGAGGAATCTAATGGAAACAAAAAGACATTGTACAACATGTTTACAACCAGAGGAATTCTCACATTAATTGTGGTATTTCCTTTGATCACCACTATTGATTTTTGTTGTTGTTGTACTGAACTGTTGCTTAATTAAACATTGTACAACAGGCACACGCACACACACGCACACACACACACACGCACACACGCAAACACACACACACACACACACACGCTAATTACCGTTGAATTGTTGAAGGTATAAATTGAATCAGGAGTATAGGAGTATAAGGAGTAAGATTGTTATTTTAAAAGCTTCCACCTTATCAAAGAATTTGATTTCCTATAATTTTGTTGCAGTAAAAATAAACACACAACACAGGGAAAAATACTCATCCTTTTTGACTAACTAGAGTGTCAGCTTTATGTGGGAACAATCTCACTGGAGAGTTTTTACGCTTTTTATGTTGTGAATAGTTCAATATTTATTGCAAATGGAAATCTATAATACTGGTTGTTTTACTTGATATTTTGATAGTAAAATCTATTTGACCCATTGGGCATGAAGGCTAACAAAAGTTTTCAGCATATTTGCATGTATAATGCCAAAAGTATTCGCTCACTCCTCCAAAAAATCAGGTGCTCCGATTACTTCCATGACCACAGGTGTATAAAATCAAGCCCTAGGCATGTAGACTGCTTTTACAAACATTTTTGAAATTCTTTTTGAAACTGTTAGCTGGGTTATAAGAATGTAAAAGGTGTCTGGGAACGACAGCAATTCAGCCACTACAGACCTTCAAACTTCATGTGGCTCTCAGATAAGCTTAAGAATAGTGAGCAGATAGCTTTATGGAATCAATATGGAAGCAATAGTTTTCATGGTTGAGCAGCTGCAACCAAGCCATACATCACCAAGTGCAATGCAAAGCATCGGATGCAGTGGTGTAAAGCACGCCACCGCTGGACTCTAGAGCAGTGGAGACGCGATCTCTAGAGTGATGTATTGCGCTTTTCCATCTGGCAATCTGATTGACGAGTCTCGGTTTGGCAGTACTTGTCTGACTACATTGTGCCAAGTGTCAATTTGGTGGATTATGGTATGTGGTTGTTTTTCATGAGCTGGGATTGGGCTCTTAGTTACAGTGAAAGAAACACTGAATGCTTCAACTTACCGATACATTTTGGACAATTAAATGCTCCTAACTATGTGGAAATTGTTTGGAGCTGGCCCCTTCCTCTTCTTTATGCACCAGTGCACAAAGTAAGTTCCATTCCGAGTCTGGTCCTGACCTCAAAAATTTTAATTGGGTTGGATTGTCTGTTTTAGGTTGCTAAATTTGTGTTTACAAAAAATGTACATTGCAGGTGGAATAGCAACACTTATTGTCATTCTACATGTCAATATTCACTTTACTAAGAAACTATGACAACTCTAAAATAACAAACGACAGTCTTGATAATAACCTGTGGGCACTGCAAAGTAACAGCATACACATCCTAAGATTGAAGTGCACATGTTCCTACACCCTTATCATCTCTGTGATTTATTAGCTTTTCTGATTTGTTTGTACTGTATCATGCATTTTGTGTTTAACAGTAGTCCTATTACTTTATGTCCAACATGGCTATCTGGCTATCTTACTCTAAATGAAAGCTTTTTTTCTAACAGGATGCTCTTGCAAACAAATATGGAGTGGGGACACATTCATCAGTGTAAAATAAGAAATGGCTTTATATTTCCTGCTATGATTTCTCCAGGCTAAGGAGACTGATTTATGACAACGGCCAGAGCATAATGTGATTCGAGCTTAAAGCTAAGCTCGATTTCTGACTCTGACAGATTAGAGAAAAGTTTGGCTGTTATCATGACTTCACTTCAACTACCATCACTAATGAATAATGGAAAAATAAAAACAATTGAGCTAATTAAATGCCAAGTCAACCCCCCTCAGAGCTTCGGATATCATAAAGAGTGTCAATAATGTAGCTAAAAGAAGGCCAGCAGGAAGTTGCTTATCCCAGAAGTGGTCAGGCACTGTTTTCTTTATTATGGCACAAATCACACAATCAGTTCAATCAGATTATCAGTGTAATTCTTATTTGCAGTGTCTTGCTCCTACTGCTCATTTAAACATTAGTATCAGTGACCCAAATCATTTTTTTGGCGGAAGAGACAAGAAGAAGTGAAAAATACTGCTTTTGTTTTGCATGAGATACTGCTGTGGATTGCAGCAGTTTTTGGTCGGTTCAGCTGGAAAGCTTGGCATATTTAAACCTTGGCATTAAAACTACTTGTGAAAAGTGCTTGTGAAATGGTGTAAATTATTTTCTGCAGGCTTTTTTTAATGTACCCACTGCAACCATTTTTTTAGTTGTGACCCTACTTTTTAAGGAATTTTTTTAAAAAGTAGTTTTAAAGGACTTTTTAAATATTGTAGTATTTTCTCGAGTGTCATAGTGTGCTGTACATTTTGGATTTAAAAATGTGTAAAGCTTTAAAAAGGAACTGGACACATTACTATGATCAGATGATTGGCTGTAGGAATCTGATAAACACTTTTTAATTGCAAAAATTGTTGTTGTCCCTTGTTGTTTTAAAGTGTTATTTAATGTGTGCATCCAGTGATTAACACAAATTATAAACACACTCACACAGTTTAATTTTAGATATTGTATGTAAAACCATTTGTCACTGTTCCTCAGTGCCTCACTTTCATTATACTTGACATGTAATTATGCTCTTGTGCCAGATCTAGCATCTAAAAAGAGAATTTTAGGATCTCTAACACACCACAGCTCGAAAGAGCAGTTCTCTCTTGTGCAAAATTATTAATAAACACTTTTAAAATAATTTATAAGTGCAATTGTCCAAAAATGATTAATCTGTCTATCACTAGGAAAATTTGTTTAAAAAGCTGCACAAAAGAGAATATAATTATAAACCCTCACTGCCTGTCCTGGGATGAAGACAGCAATACCTAAACAAATGTAATTATTTCTATTTTCATTTAAGAAGGTAAAATATTGGCAAATCTAATTTATATATGTAACACATATTTTAATTACACATATGTTTTAATTATTATTATTTCAATTTAAAAAACCCAAACACTAGTTATATGCAGTAGGAAAACCTTTAATATTTATTTAAAAAAAGATTTCTCACCATTGTTGTTTCAGCAATAGATCCAAAACTGTTAATAAAAATGTTGCATGTTACATTCACAGGTGGACCTGTAAAAATGCAAAAAGAATATATATTAGTCATATTAAGTGTTTAGCCAACTGGGACATGGACAAATAAAAGCTTTATTTAAGATTCTGTGTAATATTACAAGCATTAACCTACCTGATAGCTAAAATAAATTCCACAGAGGAAAGAGTATCAAGGTTAAAGAAAATAATTCAATGTTGCAGTGACCCATACCTTACGAAACCTAAATACTTGCATTAGGTACAAGCATTAATAACATTACACCATGAGTGGTACATACTTTAAGTAAAATTTAGACTACGCCATAAACAAGCAAGCTGATATTGTTAAGATGAGGCGTGACATCCATATCTATTGTATTAAGCATGACTGCCAAGTGTTCTTTCTTCTGAGGGCATTAAAATAATTAAAAAATATTTAATGCCAGACAGACATGAGCCTTTCAATATAAAAGAAAAAAAAAGATATCATCTTTCTGTACATAAAATTCAGTCTGACACATTTCTTAAATACCATCCACCTGTTCCAGAAAAAAAGTTGCATGTATCAGTTTGTAACTAAGCTCAGTTTTTACCTCTTTAATGCTGTAAGTTACCACAGCAAAAATACATATATAAAATAAAAAGAGAACACAACATTCAAATCAATTCAAACTCCATTTTTTAGCATGACATACCAAGATTGCATGTAAATCAAACATTTAATTTGTTATCATCGTGTTTTATGGTCAATTGCATGTATGTGTTACCTACTGGTCAGTGTAATAAAGGCTTATCCTTCTTATCCTCGACACACTCTCTTTGCTGGCTGACATGCTACTTAGAATAATTTGTCTTCTCTGACATTCCTTGCAGTGTGTGACGCAGTGCTGGGGAGCACTGGCTTTTTGTCACCTATGCGGTTTATCTCCACCTCCTCCGATGAAAGGCAAGAGGCCATGCTCATTAAATGTAGTGCTCATGGCGACTAACTGCACAAAATGATTTGTTTAACCGCATTTCTGCCGAATGATCTGGGAAAACCTGCAAATTCCCACAATAGCCAGGAAAGGAAGTATTTCGTTATCTGCTCTGTCCCACTAAATCGAAGGCACATTTCAGTGCCATATCTCTGCATGCTTTTCGCAGAATGATGGTAGTTAAGAGGCATCCCACGTTTCACTGCGCTTCTATATATTGCGGGATCATAAACACAACAAGCTAGCTTTTAAAAGACAGATTTGCCCCTGCATGGTAGACCCGCCTAATCAGAGAAAACCTTGGTTTTAAAAGCCTGAAGGAAGCAGGCTACGAGCAATTGAGTTTCTCAAAAGCGCTATTAAATCCAGAAATTTATTGTTGTGATTCATTCCTGCAGTCACTTTTGCAGCCTGCATGTGACGACAAATTATACAGTTTTTCACAGATGCAAATACGTAAAAGAAAGAAGATTGCCTAGAGAGCAATTTCTATTTTATTAACCAACACTGCTTCACAGCAACATGGTAACTTGTTTACAACTATCCCTCACAGATCACACTGCATCAGGAAACTTATCTATCTTTATCCGATGCTTGGTAAGGATGTTCTTAAACACCCAATCTAACTCTACTCCCACATTATTTAAGGGAATACCATGGCTGGCCAAATCTGACCACATGGCAGCTTTCTAAAACAAAAACAAACAAATTTATATTAATAAACTGGCGCTCAAAATGCCTCTCGGATAAGTGGATTGCCACTGAAGAAAATGCACCACATAAATATAAAAATCTTAATGATATTGCTTATGTTAAAAATCCAGCTGCTCTCAGCAGAATCACAATGCCCATAGCATATTAAATATTCATATTACCAAGGCTGTACCTAGTAGGTGTTGGCAAGGCAAGTTTTTATTGGGCTAATAAACAGGATATTGCCCACATGCATATATAAGTGAAGCAACAACTCATTGTGCTTCTCGGAAAAAGAGGAGAAAACAAAGTGCTCTTCAGTTGCCCTATCCAGAAATCCAGTTGTATGTCAAGGCTGTGTTATATGCATGATTCTTTTCTTTTTTTACATTTGAGCTGCCGAAAAGACATGATTTCAGTTGAAGCCCAGTTTTACACAAAAGAGGGAACGCAAATCCACACTACACTAGTTAGATATTTTTTTCCAAATTCCCAAAATCTCATTTATGGTAATTCAGATATATGTTCCTTTATAGTGTTAACCTGACAAAATGTTTTAGTGTTTTATGAAACACTATTGCAAGTTGTCCCAAAATCTAATCAGCTTTCCTTACAAGCTCAGCAAACACACCAACGTTTGATTACACTGGCTAGATACCTATACCTTCTGCTTGAACTTCTAACAATTTTGCCATCTTTTTTATGCCATAACAGCATCCAGATTAAAAAAATGAGATTATGACACACTTTCTTATTCATCATTGTATATTTCATTGAGCCAGCGGAAACCCCCACCATTACAAAGATTGTATTAAAATTCATAAAGGCAGGGTTGCTTTGGGCGAGGCTGAGTGAACAGTCTTAGCCTTCAATGTCAGACTCCTGAAAGTAATGACAGGTTGCTAAATCACCAGAGTCCCTTAGTTGCCCCTGAGGCTAGCACTGAATGACATGAGGACATGACAGCCTTGTGCATGGAGAGGGACATAAATCAATAGGAGGGCCATGGCATGCAGTTCGGAATGGAGAACAAATTGACTGCAGTGTGATTATACTGGCTTACAAGCCTAGTTTTTGCCCAAATCAGATGAAGGACAGAACAATGGGGTCAACAGTGTACTGGACAGGTTTACTCCAAGTCTGCATTCATGGTTTTAGCAGTGGTAAACACATACACAGATCTATAGCTGCTTTATTTGAAAAATCTAATAGAAAATGTATTTTTGTAATGGGTTTAAAAAAACAGCTGTTCCTCATTTGAATTTGCTTGAGTATCAAAACTTGAGTCTTTCCTTATACAAAATATTTAAGTAAAACAGAATTAATTCCTTCCTTGATTCATCTTCTAAACTAACTTTGGGTCACAGGGGTCTGCTGGAGCTTATCCCAGCGCACATGGGCATGGGGCAGAGGTACATGCTGGACAGGTTGCCAGCCCATTGCAGGGCCACAAATAGACAAACACAGACTCACATTCACTCCTATGGGCAATTTAGATTCACCAATCAACCTAATGTACATGTTTTCGACTGTGAGAGGAAGCCAGGGTAAACCTACACAAGTGTGGGGAGAACATGCAAACTTGAACCCAGGACCTTCTTGTTGTGTCCGTGCCACAGTGCCTTATAACAGAATTCTATTATTTTTTTATATATTAAGTCTATAAGTATTAGTATTTGTTTACATTTTCAGCCATTTATGTCTTTTATGCAAGTAAGCAATTGGCGGTTAAGGGCCTTGCTCAGAGACCCAGCAGTGGTAGCTTGGTTGTGCTGGGAATCGAACTCGGACCTTCCCAGAAGCAGGCAAATACGTTAACCACTGCCCTACCACATCATTTTTTTACAAATCATGTATAAAAAATACATTTTCAAGAAATCTAGAAAAATTCTATAGAAATTCAAACTTAAAATTGCTTTCATCCAGCAATTACAAAATTGGATCATAGGCGTTACTGTGATGCCTGAAAGCAAAAAAAAAAAAAAAGATACATTTATGCTAAATAAATGCTAAAATGATGAGTGCACCTTTAGGTTAGTGTGATTTTCTTAAAAAAAAAACACTGGTTTGCTCACATATCAAATGTATGCAGTAAAAGAAAAGATGTGCACTGCATTGTCTTTATCTAAAACAAACTATGTAAAAAGCCTTAAAAAGAATTATTTAAAAAACATTATTATTATTATAGTTGTTATAGTTAGTATTATGATGATTATTAATGATTTAGAAGTCAAGAGCAATTTTCTACAAGGCTTTGGAAATCCCACACAAAAAAGTTTACCCTGAGCGTTGGTAGTTCAGATCCACTATAATAGGTAACTATAACTATAAACCATAAGCCAGACAAACCCATGGTAAAAAAATTGGCAAGAACCCAGATCAGAACTTGATAGGATAAAATAATTCACACACATTCGCGCACATAGGGCGAAAGGCAGGGGTTACACCCTGGACACGTCACCAGTCCATCGCAGGGCCACAATCACAACCATACGCACCCATTGTTCACTCCTATGGGCAATTTGGAGTCACCAATCAACCTAATGCACATGTTTTTGG
>JAOTQW010000029.1:8464181-8480189 GCA_026260075.1 Sisor rabdophorus | reverse complement strand
GAACCCAGGACCTTCTTGTTGTGAGGCGACGGTGCTAACCACTGCGCCACCACGCTGCCTACTCAAATTGCCCATAGGAGTAAATGTTTGTGTGGTTGTTTGTCTATATGTGGCCCTGCAATGGCCCGGCAACCTGTCCAGGGTGTACCGCCCTATGTGTGCTGGGATAGTCTCCAGCAGACACCTGTGTCCCCGAGATCAGCAGGTATAGAAGATAAATGAATAAATTGATTTATAAATGAAGTTAACATAAAATTTTATTCCTTTTTCAATGTGGAAAATGCCGCATTATCTTTTGTATGAGATTAATTCCACTATTATGCAGACACAGTAGCTAGCTTTTATTTACAATAGAGAAACTGAAGATTTTTATACATTTATTCACAATAGTTGTTATCAATATAAAACAGTTCTAATTATCTTTAAAAATATTGATATGTTTTTGAACACATGATTTTATAAAGTATATTACTCATTTTAATGTAATTTTATGTAAAGCACAGCCCCAAATGCAAATACTAACCAACATTTTATATATGTAGTTTGAAATTCAGTCCACAAAAATAAAACTTTGGGAATAAGCAGGTATAGAAGATGAATGAATGAATGAATAAATGAATATAATAACAACTAATAAAGAAATTCATAAATTTATAAAAACAAGTTCAGCTAAACATTATTCATTCATTCATTTATTCCTTGTCTATACCTGCTTATATTCTTGAACTAAGAGGTCACAGGGGTCTGCTGCAGCCAATCCCAGCACACTTAGGGCGAGAGGCAGGGGCTACACCCTGGACAGGTCGCCAGTCCATCGCAGGCCCACATACAGACAAACACACACTCACACTCACTTCTATGGAAAATTTAGAGTCACCACTCAACCTAATGTATATGTTTTTAAACTGTGGGAGAAAACCGGAGTACCCGGAGTAAACCAACATAAGCGCAGGGAGAACATGCAAACTCCGCACAGAAAGAAACCATGCCCAGGATTCGAAACCAGGACCTTCTGCTAAACATGGAGGATGAAAATTTTGAAGATGTGGGTTTGCTGTCAGCTACAGTATAGTGGGGAAACGCCCAGTTGTCAAGAACTTGAGTTTTGAAAACGTATGTACTGTAATATACCTAATTTTAAAATCAGTCCAGGCTAAAATGTGCTAAACAAGCTCTAAATCTCAGAAAGAAATCCCCTGATATGTCTGTAAAATGCATTTAATCCTTCTTTTTATTATGTCTACATTGATTACCTGGTTGTGTAATGATAAAGCTCTTGGAAGATACAGGCAGGTATTGACCACCTCCTGAGCTTAAATATAACATTTTAATCGTTTTAATGACACTAAAATCTAATTATTTGTTTAATTCTGCTGTGTGACAAATGTGATTCTATGGATGACCAGTAGTTTTAAATATATATACTCCACCACTGCTTACTGCCCAGTGGGTCAATGGTTACATCTCTGCATTTCTGATCAGTACTGAATAATCTTCTCTGCTTCTGGAATAATGTGACCTGTCTAAATCTTTTTATCTGATCACAGCTTCCTAACAAGCTGGAATACAAGAAGAAAATTCTACAGTGTTGTGCAATCTTCAAGTATATGCAGTATGTACTATATATATAAAATTCTTAATAGGTCCATTAAGAAGGTTAATAGATTAATAGTATCCATACAGCTAAAATAAGTGTACACGGAGATGACTTGTTTTAAAGACTTTCTGAGATGCAGTTATTTTGGCTGTGATATAAACATATATCTTACAAACATACTGATTCACGAGGTTGCTTAGCCGTTTACCACTATCATTTGTTAAGGGTTTAAGTGGTACCATCGTCTTGTTGGCAACTGTATATTATCTAGTTACGCTTAGAAGATATATACGCTTTACAATTATTACAAGCTTATACACCAGTGTATTACCTGAACAAATTTAGCATTAGGACCTATGTTTTTATTAACAACATAATCATGTCCCAACAGCACCTATGGTTTTGGGACATGCATAAATTTTATTAATGAGTAAAAACCTCAAATCCATTTGAAACTTGAAACTATATATATATATATATATTATTTCTATAGGAAAATTATCTAGTTCCTGACCTTTAATGAGAATTGAATAAATATAAGTGAAGGATTTGTAACTGGTGTAATTATCAAAACATAAACTGACATGGGCACAGTGGGACAGTGGTTAGCATGGTCGAGTTTGCATGTTCTCCCTGGCAACCTATCCAGCACAGAGTTAGGGTCCAGCAGACCACTGTAAGTTAGGGAATATGTGGGTATAGAAGATGAATAAAAAAAATGAAACTGACATGCTTTCTGCCTATATAGTTTTCCTATGGATATTTTTCCTATAAAGTTTTCTATTTACATTCTGGTCCACTTAACACACGCTGCTACTTTAAATTTGCTTGAAATTTCCCTGGAGTAATACATTTACATTTCCTTGCAGCTGCATTGCTCCCAACTGCATTTATTACTTTTTTTTATAACAGATAACAGAAAATATGTATTATACATTCCAAACTAATAACCATGCTGATTACACCAATGTTTCAGATCATTTAAAATGGAGGAAAGTAAACATAGCCAAAATCAGGTATTCTGTAGCCTCATAATAATCTCCTTTTGGAGCGACACACTTCATATTTGGAATAGTTTGCTTGGTAATGTAACCAGGTTGCAGGCAGAAATCTAATAATGAGGGAAACGATCATTAAAAATGAATTATTGGAAGACTTATTTCAGAGAGGTCTGCCCTTATTTTGCATAAATGTAATAACTGAGAGAGATTAGTTTCATTTGAAAGCCTTAAAGGAGAGCACTAATTACTGCGTTTCTGACTTTTGACACAAAATCTATTAGAGAAACTTCCTAGTTAAAGGCTGTTCCAACGAGTCTCTGTTTTTTCCCCAAAACTGTTACTATAAAGTTAGGAGCAAACAGTTGTCTAGAATATCGTTTTATGTTGTAGCATTATATCATTTCATAACTGGAAGTAGGAGGCTGTTCCAGCATGACAATGACCCCCAGGAAGACATGATTTGTTTATGGTTGGTGTTAAAGAACATAATTCTAAACAGATCTCTTACCAAAACACTACATAACACATTTGGGATGCATTGGAACAGGTGTCCCCACCCGATGTCTCACTAATACTGTCATAATACATAACTATACTATTGGAATAATGCTGAGAATGTAACTGCTACATGTTCCTTTTGTCTATATAGTGTAAAATATGTGTATGTATATTTGCATAAAACAATATAGCCCTTTTAACAAGAGAATTTTGTGAAAATAGCTTTACAGTATCAAATTCCTAAATACTGTGTTAACAATTAAATTAAATTAAATTAATGCTGTCTAGTGACAGCCAGTGAATCTGCTGTTCTGAAACTGATGGAAGGTTGATTCCGGTATCTTGGTGCCAGACCTTGTGTCCTAGGGAAATGGTGGTTGCCTGTGTGCCATTAAATAACTATAAAGAATTTTCATTTAGTGTTTAAATCATTAAACAGTTTGTTCCCTTGCTATCTTTTAGATTTATCGATTCTACATCAACCCCTCTTGTCTCACAATTCTGAGATTGTTGGGTTTTTTAAGCAATTCTTCAGTATTTAATTAATATATTTTTAATTAGGTTAACAATGTGCAGCATGTTGGTCAGACTATGGTAGTGTTTAAATACTGCTATATAAATAAAATTTTCCTTGTGATTCTGTATAAAATCATTAATTCTTTCAGCTCAGTACTTTATTTACTTCATCTGCTGGCTAGACCAGACTCCAGAGAGTTACAACACATCAACACGACCTTGAAATTAGATCATTGGTTATCTCTTAGGTCTGGGTCCTGGCCCTACAAGATTTCTTGCTAAAGTATTATCAGTGCTGAGGGGCTTGAAGAGAAGATGTTATAGGATTTGGTGTTAATCTTCTCGACTCCACTGCAACATAGATCTCAGTTTAATGTTTTATAGTGTGATTTGCATTTTAATGTGATTTGCAATGCAGGTGTCCTGACTGCAGTAACCCTCCAGCTATTTTATTATGGCGAAGGCTTGCCAATTAATTACGCAGATCGGTTAGATATCAGGAAGAAGGGACACACTTGTTTGTAATTAGCAGAATTTTTGTTTATTGACGGCAGAATATCTTAGAGAATGGCACAATTCTCTGTTTACACCTTCCAAATCCAACTTTAGTAACTGAACACAAAGAATAGAATTAACCTAAGTTATATGTATATGAGTGTATTTCATCAATATTCATCTTCATTCATACCCGATTATTTACTAACTCTGGGTCATGGGGTTCTGCCGGAGCCTATCTCAGTGCACATAAGGCAAAAGGTTATGTTCACCCTGGAACAACCATACACTCTCACACTCACTCCTTTGGGAAAGTTTTAGACTCAGTTAGGAGGAAACTAGAGTATTCCCACACAAGCACAGGAAAAAACATGCAAACTCTGCACAGAAAGACCCCTTGCCTGGAAGTCAAACCTGGGACCTTCTTGCTTTGAGCTGACCGTTCTAACCACTACCCACCAAACCACCTATTTTATCAACATAAAAACAAAAAGCATATCAATATTAAAGCAGCCATTAATCCTCTTTTATTTATGAATATACTAGCCTGTTGGCTATATACTAAATGCACTATTTTAAATATGTGTTTGGAAAACAGAAATAGCCAGCTGAAATACAAATTCCTGTTAAAATGTAAACATAAAAAAGTTCAATCTATAAAAAATTGATTTGTCCTGTACCTTTTTTTATTTTGGCTTCCTTTTTTATTCTCTCTACTAATGTAATTTTACACAGACCTAAAAACAATTTAGCAAAGTTCCATAAGCAGCAAAAAAAAATCTTGGAACACAAATAGAATGTTGCGCTCATTTTAGAAATGCTGGTAAGAGCTAAGAGGTCTAACTGTATCGCACCTAATCGCTCCAGCACTTTGATGAATTGGTGTTCAAAAAATGTCAAACTAAATTCTATGTGCTGTATCCTTGAAGCGGCATCAGTGTATTAGGGCTTTGCTCTGGTGACAAACACATCACTGTATATGTTTATGTATGATGAAGGTTTGCATTACAAAATACCATTATAGTTAAAGTTGATAAAACATTACTTATCACAGCTGCTATATAGGGGAGCCCATGCATCAAAGTGAAGGGTTGAATTTAAGAAAAGGTCACTCTGTTTACAAATAATTCTTCAGGGTTGCTATACATAAGGACTGTAAGTACTGCATAAATACCGATAGGGACTGGGGCATATGAACAGGGTCAGCTCTTGTTGGCATAAAAGGAGATTTATTAATTTTCTCTGGTGTTGGTCTGCATGTAGAGGTTGTTTTCTATCATTCTAGAAAGGTAGCAACAGCAGTGCAGTGCTATTCAGTATTCAACTCAGCCATCGAGCAGGAGTCTGTAGAGGCTACTGGAGAAATACGAGCACCATTGTCACACTTGGCTGCAGTCCTTGAATTTTTTTACACTCTCCCCAGAAAAGGATGAAAACAGTGAAGGATTTATTTGTTATTTTGCTGTAAAGATTATTAATATTTCGTGACCTCCAGTTGACTATTATCAAGTGGATGAGGTAATTGTAGTAAAATGTGAAATTTGAACAAAGACAAGCCTAGATCAGTAAAGCATGTAATAAGCAGTGCAGGGTTAAAACAACAAATATGGAGACTATACAAATTAGAATTTACACACCAAATTAATGAAGATATATAAATAATATAAACATTTATATTATGTACAGTAAGTGTTGTGACCTGTTATGTTTGCAGTGGTCCACCACAACATGCATATTCTAGCATATTAGTAGCATAGTGTTGATTCTAAATTGCATATAGGAGTGTGTGTGAGTGTGTGTGTGGTTGTTCATCTATGTGTGGCCCTGCAATAGACTGGCGACCTGTCCAGGATGTACCTCTGTCTTTCGCCGTAATTGGGCTGAAATAGGTTCCAGCAGCCCCCATGACCCCAAGGTATAACTGGGTATAGAAGATGCATGGACCGACTAGATATAGTTGGGCTCACCTCCATTCAAAGTTTGGTTTTGAAACATGACTTTCTGTCACCACTACTCTGTTGATTGTGGTGAGAGGCTGTAGGCAGGTGTGGACATGCTATTAGCCCCTCAGTTGGAGTTGTTGGAGTTCATCCAATTGAACAAGAGGGTTCGCTTTCCTGCACCTTCGGGTCAGGGATAGGGCCTTCCTGTGGTCTCTGAAATAAGAGCTGGAAAGTGCTTCAACTAGAGACTATATTGTTCTACTGGGAGACTTCAACGCTCATGTAGGCAGTGACTTTGAAAACTAGGGGTGGTTGGGAATGAACATCCACCCAGATCCTGAATGGTGTTCTGTTGTTTGACTTCTGTTCTAGTCACAGGTTGTTTATAATTAACACCATGTTCAAGCATAAGAGTGTCCACCAGTGCACGTGGTACCAGGACACTCTAGGCCAGAGGTCAATGATTGACTTTGTGGTTGTTTTATCTAACCACCTGCCGTATGTCTTGGACATTGGTAACAAAAGGAACAGAGCTGATCACCACCTGGTGGTGAGTTGGATTGGCAGGCCCAAACATACTGTGAGGGTCTGTTGGAAACATCTGGCAAAGTCCACTGTCAGAAAGAACTCCCACCTCTGGAAGAGCTTTAAAGCAGAGCCCGAAGGAGGCTGGGGACATTAAGTCTAAGTAGACTATGTTTTCCACATTTATTGTTGATGCGGCTGCTCGGAGCTGTGGCCTTAAGGTCTCTGGTGCCTGTCGAGGTGGCAATGGTGGTGATGTCTGGAAGTACCGAATGAGGCAAGCTAAAGAAGAAGTCCTACAAATCCTGGTTGACTTGTGACTCCTGAGGCACCTGATGGGTCTATGACTCTCGGCTGACCTGGGAACGCCTCACTAGCTAGGGGTGGAAGAGATGAGATTATTAACAGAAAAAAGAAAACTATGAACTTTTACACGTGCCCCATCCATTTCTTAAGAATGTGATAGAGCAGTGCTAAGGCTGAGATAGGCCCTTAACACCAATTGCTAAATAAGTGTTGCCCTGGTATGATGGCTGCTGAATGTAATAAATGTAAATTAAAGCTTTTTTTTCTTTTTAGACTTTTTGTTATTTTCCAGGTACAAAGCATCTTTTTACTTGTTTTTCCAGGCTAAATGTTGGGCCATAGTTCCCCACTTAGACCCAGATTACAGCTTTTTTCTTAGCAACCAGCCACACTACATTTAAGTTGTTTGCCGCTTGCAGACCTTTGAAAAATTGCATCTGGCTGTGTTTTGAAATTGCACCGCTTGGGGCTAAAGCAGCATGTATAAGTGGGATAAAGGCACCGGTACAAGTTTGAATCTATGTGAGCTCCTGCTTTTATACACACACACAACACACACACACACACACACACACACACACACACACACAGACTTGTTGTCCATCAAGTGATAAGCATATGGTAAATAAGTAAAGTTAATAAGTAAAGATAAAACACATATTTTAACAAAATTTCATAAGGAAAATATAAATGTAATCAAACTAAAAATGTTCTATACCATGTACATTGAAACAGCAAAGTTAAGAAACATGGATGACTGTGGCTTACTTACTAAATTACTTTATTAATTGAGCTAAACAAGCCTGGATGGATGGATGAATGAATGGATGGATGGATGGATGGATGGATGGATGGATGGATGGATGGATGGACAGAATGACATTAACTGAGTATATTAAATACAGAACACAACACCAAAGGCTATTGCATAAAATAAATCAGCAGCTGAAGCCTAAACGACAAACTATATTGGGAAATGTAGCTTTGTAAGGTCTTTAAGGATCACTGATAATGTGTAGCATAACACCTCATGTGTCAAATAGGTTTTGACAGGAGGCGGAGGACAACGAAAACATGTGAAAACATGAGGGATCTGTCTAACTGCTTTAGCTTTACCACTACAAAGATTTAGTTTTTTTTACATATGTATAACCTGAAATAAAAAAACATGGAGGTCAGAGGCAATGGAAATGTATTACTTCCAGCATCATGGTAATCAATGTCAAACTGACGGGATCTTATACACTTACACAATATTGGCAAAAGTTTGTGGTTAACTGAGCATGACAAACACATTTTATACATTAAATTTTAAACATATTATTCCAGATGTATTCCAAGTTTGCTATTTGATTAAGCTTCACTTTTCTGGTTTCCACTACAATTTGAAGATTCTGATATATCTCTTCATTCAGCTTCTACAGTATTTCAGAGTTCAGACACTGATGTATGGTAAGGAGGTCACTTGTTTTCACTCTTATAATAACAAAGGACGTTATAATGGAGCTCAGAGTCTTCTGTGCTAAGGGTCATTGTCATGCAGAAATGGTGGTGGTATTTACACATACAAAATCAGTCTAGACAAGTCTAGTGTGCTTCCATATTCTTAGCAAAAGGTTGGAGAGGAACCACATATAGATCTGATGCTCTGGTGACCACTAATTTCATTTATTTATATTCTATACCCGCATATTCCCTAATTTAGGGTTACAGGGTCTGTTGGAGCAGCACACATAGGGCAAAGGTCAGGGGGTTTACCCTGGACAGGTCGCTAGTACATCACAGGGCCACCTACAGAAAACCACACACTCACATTCACTCCTATGGGCAATTTGAGGCCCGGGAATCGAACTCAGTACCTTCTTGTTGTGAGGCAACCGTGCTAACCACTACGCCACTCATCGCCCACCACTTTTGCCAATACATATTACATAGTACTACTACTACTACTACTAATAATAATAATAATATAAGATTTTACATGCTCTTGTGCTCACTTTATCTTAGAAGATCACAAAGTTATTGTTTGGGACTACAGTAAATTGGTACTTACACAATTCCTCACCCACTTGTTGATTGTTGTGGCATCAGTAAAATATTAATTTTCCTGGGCATTTCATGGATTAAAACTGATTGAAAAATTTTTATTCTTTTAAAAACCACCAGTCAGTTATAAATGAAAATTTACATGATGGCTATACCCGAGGGATTAAAAGCAAAAGCTACATCTTTTATATTTACTAGTAATAGAATGCATTGATCAGTTTACTGAAGTGTAAACATTTTTCCTGCATTAACACATAGTATACCCCAGGTACATGCTTAGTGGCTCTGAGAATCAGCAAAGAAGAACCAGAAAGATAAAAATGGGAAAAAATAATAATGAAGGTGACCTGGAATTTCAAAGGCCTTAAGGAGAAGATTACCATTTTTTTAGTCTAGTGGTGTTAAGCATTCATCCGTCACCATCTGTTCTTTTCCACATACCCCTGCAAACGCACTTGCTTCACAATAATATCCAATCTTCTTTCCCAGCAGTAGAGGAAACCATAAAGATGTTAAATTAAATATGTTTTGACCCCCCCCCCCTACGCATCAGCACCCTCTCCCCCACAACCCTCAAATATATATATATATATGTTTTTAAACCTGCAGCACAAGATAAATAAGACAACCATGCCATTTACAGGTATAAATTGAATTTGTTTGGATAAGGAAAATATGCAATAAGTTGCTGTCTAATAAAACATTTGCTACTAGCTTGCTCTCTCATATTTGTTTATCCTGCCATCAGCACAGGTAAAATAATTTATATCTGTTGGTTTTTCCCTATGAAGATACTCTCACTCACAGATGTATACAGTCTACAGTGACTTCTGTTTGAACAGAAGCTCTGCAAATCCCTTCCCATTTTTAATTCATGGTGTTTTATACTTATCAAACATCTTGCAACATGGTTCAGCCGTGTCTTACTGGTGTTTTTTCATGGTTCGGAGATTAGATCTGTGGTCTGTGTGTAAGTAGGGCTAGATTGCCCTTTTGTTTATTTGTCTTTTTTTCCCCTGATATTGTTAACTGGCTTTCTTTTTGGCACAATGGTGGCTTGCAAATTCAATTTTCGAATCAGTTTAAATGCAAAACTAAACAAAAACTTTACAGCAACCTTTACATAATAAACTAAATTAATAAATTTATTTATTTATTAAAAGGTATTAAAATATAATTCTGCTTAGTTTAGTATCAATAAAGCCTATAGTTGCATATAGAATTATTGCTTTAGAGAAATAAAAAACAGTTCATTGTATATTGTTCTTAACCTGTGGACAATAATATGATAGCAACTCAACTTCAAATGTAGAAGCACAATCCTAAACAATCAGAAAATCATTTTACATTTACTTTTTACAGGATTTGGCAGACAATTTTATCCAGGACAACTTACATTTATCTACCTATAAACAACTCAGCAATTGGGGGTTAAGGTCCTTCCTCAGGAGACCAACAGTGCTGTTTTGTTGAAACCGACAGCACATAGGGCAAGAGGCAGGGTTACACCCTGGACAGGTTGCTATTCCATCGCAGGGGAACAACTACACCCACTCTTATGGGCAATATAGAATCACCAATCAACCTAATGTACATGTTTTTGGACTGTAGGAGTACCGGAGTACACAGAGAAACCCACACAGGGCAGAACAGAAAGACCCAGGAATCGAACCCACAATCTTCTTGCTGTGAGGCAAATGTGCTAACCACTGCACTGCTGTGCTACCTGTGCACTTTTCAGGAGTCTGCTGGAGCCTCTCCTAGCGCACATAGGGACAAAAGGCAGGGGTACACCCTAGAAAAGTCGCCAGTCCATAGCAGCTCTATTTAATTTTTTGTTTTTTATTAATTTAGCTGAAATTTGTTGCTGTTTTAATACTTTTGTTAATATTGTACTTTATAAATTCTGGCATGAATCCATACTGCAAAAATTGTAGAAAATTTCAATTATTTCAAGGAAAATCAGCATCTTTGTTTTAATTTTACAGTCTGTCACAACACTATTATCTTATTACTATTTTAGTTGCTTCCTAGGCTGACATATTAGATCAATGTACAACTTAATTGAGTATTTTTATTGCAGTTAAATAAGTAGTACAATGTGCAACAAAATATTTGTAATTAAAATGATCTCTGAGGAGCACAGTGGCTTAGTGGTTAGCACTGTTGCCCTACAGCAAAAATTTTGATTCCTGGGCCGGGGCCTTTCTGTTTACAGTTTGCATGTTCTCGCTGTGCTTGCACTCAGATTTGCTCCCACAATCCAAAACATGCATGTTAGGTAGATTGGTGAGTATAAATTGGTGTGAGTGTGAGAGTGTGTGTGTGTGACACTGTGATGGACTGCCGACCATCCAATGACCTTCCTGCCTTTTGCCTATCAAAGAACTAGGATAGGTTTTGGCAGAAACCATGACCCCGAATTATAGAATTTAGGGTATAGAAAATCAATAAATTAAATAATAAATTAATGCGTTCATGTTTGAATATTTCTGATTTTAGCTTTGTCCTCAGACAAAATCGGACTCTTATCAGCTTTATAATTAATAGACACATTTTTCTGTATATTCTGGAAAAGATCATATTGTGTTTAGGTTTTGCTAGCTTCGAGTATAATTCTTTACACATCATTTTCTTATAGAGAAAGTATTTTTTAAGACATGTAAACACATGTAATGGAACATGACAAAGTCTTTAAAGTGTTGACATAGTTCCCATATATCAATGTAATTTAGCAACTGTTGGATGTGGACAAGCTGGGCTGATCCAGGAAGATACCTCTGCACAAATTACACTTAAGGGACTTAAGGGATCTGCAGCAATTATCTTGGCACCAGATACCACAGTTCACCCTATGTAAATTTCATGCCTTCAACATTTTTTGCCAATGCAGGGGTGACTCACATAATGTTAGACTGGTGCATTTTAATATTATGGTTGGAAGGTGTATATTGTTTTTAGATTTTTGGTTAAAAGACAGGCCCACATAGTATATCCAAATAGCTTTTTTTAATTTTCCAGGCTGTTAAAGAATGTTTCCATCCTTGGGCAATACTCACCCTTCCCACCGAGTTCCATTTTGCATTTATATCCAGAGAAGATGACGAGTTAAGGGCAAACAAATGGCAGAAGGAGAAAATAATTTATAGAAAAGCAAAAGGTCTGTAGTTACAGTTGACTAAAATTAATGAGTGTTTATACCAGAAATTAAATTCAGCATGCAAACTGAATGTTGATTGTTCTGGGATGTAATCATTTCTACACACAGTGGCTTAGTGGTTATCACTGTTGCCTCACAGCAAGAAGCCCTGGATTCGATTTCTAGGGAGAGGCCTTTCTGTGTGGAACTTATATGTTTTCCAGTGCTTGAGTGGGTTAACTCCGGGGTCTCTGCTTTGCACCCGTTTGGTTGATTGGTAATTCTAAATTTCCCATAGCTGTGTGGCCCTAACATATGCACTAACATTCTCTCCTATGGGCACATTTAGAATCACTAATAAACCTAATGTAAAGACCATGTGTTTTTGGACTGTTGGAGGACACTGGAGTACCCAGAGTAAACACACGCACGTGTGGGGAGAACATGCAAAAAGACCCAGGAATCGAACGCACAACCTTCCTGCTGTGAGGCAAATGTGCTAAATACTACACCACTGCCATGCCCTATTTAGGGGTCATATTATAAGAAAATTGGACACGTAAATTTTTTTTAACAATGTTAAAATTTTTGTTGGTGAATCATTACTCATAGTAAAATTGTGTGAGGGTGACTGTGTGGCCCTGCACTGGACTGGTGACCTGTCCATTGTTTACCCCTGTTTACACCCTATGTTTGCTAGGATAGGCTCCAGCAGACCCCCATAACACAGAGTAGGGTACAGAAGATAATTGAATGAATAAATGAAAAATAGTTTGACTAAATATATGTTAAATAACTAACCCAGAAATATAATTTCAAATGCTGAAAACTGTCATAACTTAAACAAAAAGATTTTAGAACTAACGTGTGAATGTTTATTTTCCACATTAACTACATAGCTCTCAACTTCACTGTGGCTGTCATCAGTTTGACTTATGAGTATGATTATCGTTACTCTTTCTCTCTCTCTCTCTCTCTCTTTCTCTCTCTCTCTCTCATTTGCGCAGTACCTTTCATTAATCATAATTTTAAATCCTTCTCCATGTTTAGGGCTGATGAGTCTTTTCTAATTATAAGAAATTAATAATTAAGATGAAATATGGCAACCAATCCTTCAGTTCTCCGTCTCATAATTACCCTGTGTTTTATTTAATAAGAATTCTTTATTATTCTTATTACCATAATTATACATGTAATTACAGTATATTTATCCTCACCTGAATTTTTTAGCTTCCGTCATTGAAATGTCTAATTTCAGAAAATATGAACCTTTTAGACAAATGTTGATACCGTTGATAATGTTTTGATGGTAGTGGCAGCCAGCTGATAATGAACTGCAAAACTGTTCAATATGGAAAGTCAACATTTTAATCAGAATCTTAAAAAACAGGGCATGAAATGTTTGCAGCTGCTTTGCCAATAGGAAAGTGATAAATTGCAGTAATTCAAAAGTGGAAATAGTCAAATAGTCAAAAACATTACATATAAAATATAACTGTAATGAATCACTTGGACATGATATTTTACAGTATTTCATCCATGTTTTTGTTAATAAAAATATAATTCATTTCTTATTTTCATAAACTATACTAAACTGTTAAAACAAATAATAAAGTTTGATTCTGCCCCAATAAGCTACCACTGGAAGTTCCCAACTGTTACATCAACTAAACTTCCTTCCATCCTTTCTACCTTCTTTTCTTTTTTCTTTTCTTTTTTTTCTTTTCTTTAGTTTTCTCTCTGTTTCCTTTACTATTTCTCCTTTCATTTAATGTAATTTTTTTTCTTCCATTCCCTTCCTTATTTATTTTCTTAGTTTTCTTTCTTTTTTATTGTTTTCTATACATTTTAGAATTCTTTAAAGTTGTATAAGTTAATAAAATTAAGAACCATTTCTGTATATATTCATATTTAATATTTTTTTAACAATAAACAAATGCAATAAAAATCACAGCAGATTCTTTTATTCTTTGTTTTTAATGTATGATAGGACTGGGGAAAAGAATTTTTCTTCACCGTGAGCAATCAATGAGTCTAATTGTATTTTTATATTCTGTGAAAGGCGTAGAAGAAAGAAATGTTAGTTTGATCTGAACAATATGATAGGCTTTCCTTTCATACCTGCCTTTCAGCATATGTTTATGCATACATTTGTACACCCTGTTCATATAGACAGGATAGGTCACCCGTGCATTTATATACTGTGGAGAAAATCCTTAATCGAATCTAAGCAAAAACCTTAAATTAATATCTGTGTTGCGTTTCCACACTGGAGTTGACTACAGGTGTGACAGGGTCTGAAATAGGACAGCAGGTTTGCAGTATTTCTTTAGGACAAGTAGAAGAATTGGGTGATTTGATTAGGATGTTTGTATACTTACTTAATTTGTGTACCATTACCTGTAGCTCAACTATAGCAGCGTCATGTATTCAGGCACTATTTTAGTATTTTTGGTAAGGTTTTTTTAACGTTGAGTTACACATGATGATTGTAGTGATATTGTCTATTCTCTGCATGTTAATGCTTTCAGAAGGTGTGGTTTGGTTGGTGTGGAAAGGACAAACACTTTTAATGCTATCAGGCTATGTTTAGCATTTTTAAAGTTTTTTTTAAGAAAGCAACATCTGCAATGTACCTTTCATTTTAAAACATATGAACATATTCTTCTTTCTAAGAATTTACAAGGGTTTTTTTTAACAGTGCAAATATTTGTATAAAAAAATGAATGCCTGCTTGGTGACATCTGAATAATCTAAAAAACGAGTTCATCAACATGCACCAGTGGGCATAATCAGAACATTAGTAGGCTGCAAGTTAGGATCTCTGGTGCTTGGAGTAATCAATCAAAAAAGCCTGGAGCAGTGACAGTGATGTATGCTTCTATTCTAGTCACCAAAGTTGGGCTAAGCTAGCACCCAAGGATGTTTTCTTTTAACTAAATATATCTAAATGGTGTCTGCTCTGTATCAAAAATGGTGTCTGTATCAAAAAACTGATAAACATTATAACCCATTGAAAAATATTATTACTAATGTAACAATAAAAATGGTTAATCACTAATGGCCTAAGGTATTTTTTCCTATTTGTTCTGTTTTGTCTACATACTTGCTAATCACTTATCTCTTTTTTTTGTCCTAACAACAAGTAACTTGTAAATAACTTACACAATTTATCAGATTAATTGTTTGTCATTTCTATAAATGGCTTTTCCTGATGGTCTCACTGATAGGATGTTACTGTGTTTCTTGCCCTGAACAGCAGTGACGGGAGGTAATAAGATGCTGTGTGGCTGCAGTAGGCGAGGGCAAAGCTGTCAGAAATATCATGCTAAGGCGTTGAAAAGTGATGTGTTTGTGAATACTGGGCCCACACAGTGCTGTTCCTGAGGAGACTCCGAAGAAGCTTCCAAAATGGGTCTTAAGATGACAGTGGCAGCTGCCTTCCACACATTAATTTTTTTCCTATTTTGTCTTATTTTTCTTACTCAGCTTGCATTGCTAGAGATTTCAGAGTACCAAGAATCACACCATGATTAATGTCAGCTTTCAGCAGAGCAATTTCCAAGAATATACAAGGGGTCTGACTTAGCCAGCATCAATCACTGCAGCAGTTCTACAGAAAAAAAAGTTCAACTTGTTTCAGTGCTAGTATCTATGACATATAAAGGTTGCTCAGTATCAGATGCCTTCTCCTAGGACTAATAATGATTATGCAGTAATCAAATATTCATTGTGGAAATGAACTATGGCACTGATAGGTGCTCAGTTTATGTCAGACTAATATCTCATCATCTACTTTCCTGCTGGGTTGTTGTAACATTGACAAATAACCTTTTGGGGACACAATGTTTTGTTTAAACTTTAGATGCATTACTTTTATTTCATTTAATCTTCTTTACCCGCTTATTCCCGAATCCAGGGTCACGGGGGTCTGCTGGAGCC